>JACCGJ010019686.1:0-78054 GCA_013407085.1 Atriophallophorus winterbourni | reverse complement strand
ACGAGCTATTTTATACCATAAATTCTTGAATCTTGAATCTTGAATCTTGATTGGAAGACCAGTTATGGTGATCAAATAGGTTGCAAGACCACATCAGATGTTTCTGGCTCCTTCTCAACAGGTTGATCATAAGACTTACCTAAACTTTGCCAGTCTGGAAAAACATTCATTTAGGCTTATTCCCGGTCCATTAAATGGAGGACGAAAGCTAAATTAGTCTCACGTGAGACTACAATGGTTATGGTCCCGGGATCCAATCAGACACAAGACAGGATATGCACCGCTGATGTGCTCAGAAACGAGCCATTTATTCGGTGTTAGCTTATACTGTATCTGATAGGAAGACCTGCTAAGGTGATCAGAGAGGTTGGATGACCAAAACAGATGTTGCACCATCGTTCTCTAGGGGTCAGTATTATGCCGCTACGGAAATGTGCCAGTCATTCTGACACCTTCATTAAGGCTTAATCGCGATCCGTCAAACGCCGTACGGAACCTGAAGCCGTATCGCCTGAGACTGCCATGTTGATGGTCCCGGGTAGAAATCAGTCCCAAGAAAAATTAGAAACTGCTTAAGCGCTCAAAGAAGAGCGAAACTCGAGTCCATTGCTTTTCGTGTTGACCATTGTAAAACACCTTCTGAAAATGTTTATGAAGTTGTTACTGATGAACTGTCGCAAAACATAATACAGGAAATCTCCAAAAAATTCTAAAAAAACAATGCCCGCCAGAATTAATGAGTGTTAGCTCACATTGTATCTTATTGGAATACATGTGTAAGGTTAAAAGCAGTTTGAAATTCTTCCTTTCCCTTCAAGATTCCTTTCATTTTGAACCTATTACAAAACCCGAATTTTGTCAAATAGATTTTGCTTGTGTTTGATTTTCCTACAGTATTTTGGTATAACACTTTTCTTTTTGTAATTAGTTTTGTTATTGTACATCTTTTTTTAACACGTCTTCGGTCAAATATTTGTTTTAATTTATTGTTTCTACCATTGTCTGTCATTGTTGCGGAATTTTGTTGCCATTTTGGGCTTCAGTATTTTGCTTGATTTGGACGATAATTTGAGTGTCAGTTTTGATTGTCACAGAACTTTCGGACGACATTTTGGTGAATCGATTCTTCTTATTTTTATATCAGGTCGTCTTTTCTTCGAATTGAATTTGATTCTGGAGTATTTGGCTCGATTTAAAATCAACATGATATTTTGTTTTCCTGAATCCATTTTATTCATTCGTAACAAATTTTCTAGATAATGATTCACTGTTGATCAAAAGTTACTGGGATTATTCTTGGGAATTCTTTACTGCAACAAAATGCACGTAGAAAAGCTCCTGAACCCAAAAAGCCGTTTGAAGCTACATTCAATTGCGGTAAACCCGTTTGTTCCACCCCTGTTCTTCAAGGGATAAAATGTAGCATCTGATCTTCCTGGTTTCATCCAAGCTGCTTGGGTTTGACGTCCGCTCTTTTTATTGAACACAAACAAAACGCACGTAATTTTTGGTTCTGTGCAGCTTGCTCGATAAAACCAACTGTCCGTCATCTGCTATCGTTGTTAGACCAACAGTCAAAGAAAATCGCATCTCTTTAAAGTAGACTGCGCCGGTTAGAAACAGACGTGTTTCTCTGTGTACTCGTCAACAGTCCGAGTTGAAAAGGGTTTCTCTTACGTTTGTTTCGAAAGCGAAGTACACATTTGGGTCGTTGGTTGTTAAAATCTCATCTGTAAGTGAAGCAATATTAACTGTTCTTCGTTTTTCGAATGAAGCCAAAAAAGTAGTCTCTTCAACTTAGATGCCTGACTTACCGAACCCGGTGTTAACAGTTATTTGCACGAACGCACCGGACGTTGACTCACCCTGCTTCAAGACCCGTTTAACAGGAGATTCCCGACAACAAAACATATATGTGACCTGATTATTGTCACTGTGAATCCCACAAGTATGACCCGTATCTCGCAATCTCCGAAGTCCTCCCATTTTGGTGAGCCAAGGCTATTGCGTTTCACTCTGAAGTCACTGGATAACACTGAATCAGTATTATTATCTGCTCACCTAATGAATACCGCCGTATCATCTATTCGTATATATCCAAATGTAACTTGGACAAAACGGCAAGCACTGGAGAGCTCAAATCACGATTGAAAGTTGGAATCCGAAAAAGCAGCATTTTTATTCACGGCATTTCTGAGCTCAAAAATGTAGATGAAAAGAAAAACTGCTACACGACTGCGAGCAGTGGCGCTTTCTTCAACAGCAAATCAGTCTCTCAGACACTGTTACTGTGTCGTTAAAACGCTTACTGCAGTTCTCAAATTATCACGGCTCTGTTCCGCGTATGATCAAGGTTACATTCCAATCTGAAAAAATGGTTCACGTTGCTTTGAACTCCTGGTATCTAAACCGCCGGAGCGCACCATCGGACATTCGTATTCGTGCTGCTTTGGATAAACTACGTGACAAAAGTCTGGTACGGCTCGACAAAATTCAACATCCATTTGTTATTCGTTCGAGGAACACCACTGATTCTGCTAATACGACCTCACGCGCAGCGCCTATTGAGCAAACTTGCAGAACACCGCTTGCGACATGCATCGGGTAAATTCGATATGATAACTGTGTAGGTAACGTGGTTAAGTTCTTATATGACTGATGCAAAGATATCACTCCTGAATATGCTAATTTTCAGGAACGATCGTCCAACTAGAGGCAACGGCGTCCTGTTATACTATAACTCGCGTCTTTCCTGTGAGATTACCTCGCATCAGCAACTTAACGTAGTGGATTCACTTTGGAGGCGCGTGCAACTTAAAAATAATTACTGTGCTCTCGTTGCGTTAATATATCATCCTCCGAATACTCAACAATCGATGGATGGTATCCTTAGGGCTTCCGTTCGCTTCGCCCTATCACTAACATACACACATATATTACTGATGGGGGATTGAACTCTCCCGAGCTCTTCAGCAAACCTATCACAAATACGTTTGCCGCTGATGTGGATGATTTTATCAGCAGCCATCCTTTTTACAATCATGTGAGGGTTGCTAAACGTTTCCGAAGTAGCGACTGTCCATGTTTGCTTGATCTGATGCTGACTAACGGAGAGCTGATAGTAGGAGAAATACATTATGAACCACCTTTAGAAAAGAGTGACCACGTCGTCCTGACATTCTTTTTTTTCTCACACCAGATTCCTCGACTAGGAGGTAACTCTTGTTTGAACCGTAACAGAATACGAGGCTTCTCAAGAAATCCTTGCAGCCAACAATTTCGACTTTCTGCTAAATGACGATCTTGAGTGTGCCTGGTCCAGATTTTTTCTTTCAGTGGCACCTTCTATTGCAACAATCTTCGACTTCGGCAGAACACAATAGACGTATCCCGCAGACTTTCATTCGTATTTGAACTCGAAAGTGGATTAAGTGAAGAAACACCACATGGCATGTGTTTCGATCGGCAGAGTGTGTGCAAAGTTGGGAAATATATCGTCAATTACGCAACCACTGCACGTTTTAGTGCTTCAAGTAAGGCTGGACTACCAGAACAAGTTGACAGCACAATTTCTTGACGACAGAAAACTACTTCACTGTCTTATGAACGATAAGAAAAAGGTAAAAAATTGGTATCCGGGTATGAAATTTGAAGGTGGTTCTACGTCGACTTCTTTAAGTGCCGCGAACACACTAAAGATCACTACATGCCGGTATTCAAGAATTGTTCACCATCCTCATTAAATATCATCACAACACCACCAAGTATCTCCGCCGTCATATTCTCCGCTGAGAGCATACACAAAATATTATGCAGCTCCGGGACAACTCATTTCCGGGAATAGAGCCGATAACGCCGAAAGCATTGCGTGCGGTCGCTGCACATCTTTGTGCGCCACTTGCTGTGTAATTTGAACGCTTGTTTGATACGTCGCGTGTTCCTCAATTTTGGAAACAAAGTATCATTACACAATCTATGAAGGAAGAAACCGCAGCGTCCCCGCGAATTACCGCTCGGTAACCCTGCTTCCCGTGCTTTCTGAAGTCATGGAATCGATCGTGTCCGACGAGCTGATGACTTTTATGGAGAACGCAAACGTTGTCGCTGTCGAACAACATGGGTTTCCTCGCGGACACTCATGTACGTAAAGCCTGCATTTGGCCCGGGACAGTTGGACCAAAGCTGTCAACGCAGGCTACAGTATTGATGTAATCTACCTGGATTTCTCAAAGCTTTCGATAGCCTAAACCACGCTATTTTACTACAAAAGCTTTTTTTGGAATCAGTAACCCAATTTTTCTTGGATAGCCGAATTTCTCCGCGCCAGAACACTCCACGTTCGCGTCAGACAATCACTTTCTGATTGTTTTTCAATAAAATGTGGTTTACCCTAAGATTCTGTACTCGGCACCCGCTCGTTCTTGATGTTCATCAACGACATTGGTGCATGCGTGAACTCACCGTTTTTAATGTTCGCAGATGATCTCAAACTCTGGCGAATTCTCTTTTCCCCAAATGACTGAAACGAATTGCAGATGGACCTCAACCCACTTAATAGTTGGGCAATTATGAACCATCTACCTTTCAATCCACGAAAATGCCGATCTCTCCGCATTCACCACCCCGGTGAACCTCCGTATCAACTAGGGGGCACCAAAATTTCGGTAAGTATGAAAGAGAAAAACCTTGGTATACTGGTTCAATTGACTTCGGGTGCTCTGCTCACCGTTCATACGCTTCCTCAGTCGCTAATCGAAACGTACGACTTCTAAAACGAATCTTTGGTTCTTTCGACCGCAGCCGTTTCCTCTCACTTCTTCACGCGTACGTCAGACCTCACCTAGAATTCACCGTGTCCGTCTGGTTCCCTTGGTTGGAGCGCGATATTCACGTTCTGGAACAAGCTCAACGGAGATTCACCAAAGTCGTCAAAGGGATTAGATCGATAAACTATGAAGATAGCATGAAAGCACTTTATTTGTTCTCCATGAGTTACCGCCGCAATCGAGGGGATCTGATTTTGGTTTTCCTGATGCTCAAGAATGCCAGTCACCCGTGCTTCAGACTGCTTTCGATGGCCCTCAGTTCCATAACCCGGGGACATGTTGTAATGGAATTGAATTGAAATGCGAATCCCAACAGAAATAGAATTGAGAAGTCACGGCACGTCAAACAGAATGTAATGTGTTTAACGGGTGCGTAGATTATGTACCAAAATCGTATTAAACTGATGAATATTGTTAACTGAGTTATCGAACAGAAAATCAGTGGAATGCAAGTGATAACGATAACAGTAAATTGATAAATCAATATGGCGTTATCGCCAATCGAAACTTGACATCCTGTTGGAGGAGAGGTCAGCCAACCAGCTCAGCTTGCATCGTGGTGGATAGGATTTGCGGAACCACACCACACATGTCTTAAAGCTTGCCCATCTACCAAGTCGGTTAAACTGGCGAAAGTTTATTTTCTCAGTCCGCACTCCTTCTGCCTCGAATGATCTACAATCTTTCATTGTAACCGTTCCTTCCCTTGCTATCTCTAAAGAACGCCTTGACTGTTACCTATATCTTTATCAGAAAATTTGAATTTAACTTCGCATATTTCTTTTTGTTCCCGATGCTGCACTCATTTTCTCTTTCCCAGAACCACATACCAATTGACGCCAATCCATCCTCTCCTGTATTGACTACCCTGTGCTTCCTATGACCCCACCATTTACAGAACATTGGTAATTGAAACTCAATTTCATGGACTCCACCCGACCCACTGTGCTGAATATCCTGTGGTTCTATTTTAAGCTCATAGCTTTTGTACCAAAATATACTATTGACTATTGACGATTGATTGTTGCTGTGAGGTTCCTATACAATTAGGGTTTGTATAGTTATTTTTGTTGTTATTGATGTTAATTGCAGTACCGTAGAATATCCCAATCGTTGTTTTGAATTTGTCGAAATAAGAAACGGGTGGACCACGCGTAACTTACGTCACAGACAATACAGTAATTAATTCGGGAATTGCATCAATTCGGTTTCTGTGCTCAAGTTGGATCGTTCCAATTGGATTCGCATCAGAAATTGCCGTTTTACTTACAGTATTTGTCGCAACTGGGAAAACACTCATTTTCGTTCTTACAATTAAAGCATATTGGGAGGAAATTGACGAAGAACTTATCGACCGTCGTGAAATTGATCATTAGACATTCAATCCCTGTTCACAACTTTGGTGACGTACCCTCTTATTCATTGCGATTTCCAAACTAGAGTTGCAATCAAAGCGGGATTTAGAATCTGCTAGATCAACGATAGTGCGCTTGACAAAGGAACAAAGAGGATTCCCTAAAGAAGAAATTTGATCGTCAGTACAAGCAGCAAAACTGGAGGGTTCGACTCGAAGGTAAGCTTTTTGCAACCAGCGATCAACATAAGTATCGGATTGCCTAAAGTAGAATTTTTATACATTAACGGTAATCCAATAGTCTATTGGAAGTTCATGGAGAAGTTTGAATGTTACATTGAGTCAGGGCAAGGCTCGGAAAGCCATTGATGCATGTGTCTTGCTACAAATTACTGATGGTTATACGCGGGCAAAGAATATTTTGAAAGATTTGTTCGGGCTACCGCATGTCACTGCCAGGTCAACATTGGAGTAGTTGCTTGATGAAGCCATAAACTTTCCAATAAAGTCGATGGTTCGTCTGATTTAGCAATAAAAGTGGAAAATTGCAAAATCAAATTGAAGCAAATAAAGTGTTAGCATGAATTGAATTCAGTCACAACTTTGAAAGGATTAGTGAAATGCTTCCCTGTTGCGTTACAACAGCAGATAACTGACACAGCGGATACAATTCATGCTGACGGGTCAGAAGTTTATTTTGCCAGCCGGACCGGGTGCGTATCTCGTAGAGCAAGAATTGCTGGGAACAGATTCGGCATGCTAATAGATAGAACATCTGTCTCTTAGAAGCCATCGGAGAAACCAAGAATTCCAGAATGAAGGAGGGTGCGTATGCCGTTCTCACAGGGCATTTGATTGCAAGGTTACGAATACTTGTCCCGTTGAATGTTGTAGTAGACGACATCATTCTTCGCTGCATTATGATCGCCCTAATGAGCAACTGAAAACTATTAACTGCAGTGCTACTGCTCTTAGTAGAGCAGTAAGCTAAGGTTACCTGACAGTGAACATTGACACGCCAGTTGGACTTGTTTCAGTCGTAGCTTTACTTTACAATGGCTCTGAAACAACTTTGATCTCGCAGAATTTTGTTGAGACATTTTGTATGCCTAGTGCGTCAGTTGATGTGTCGAAAACAAAACTTGGTCTACATCGGAAGTTAAAAAGAACAATATTGAAATTCCATGTGCATTCGGTTGACAGTGATAAAATAATTCATTTTGCCGAAGCTTACACGGTTTCCAAGTTACCTAAAGCAGTGCTGAATTCCCCAAATACGATCAGCGCGAGGTAAGCACATTTGAGAGATCTGAAATTTTCAGAGAATGTTGAGAAGGAAATAGCTTGGCCAATTAGATGCAACGTACTGGAAGCGCATTTGGTGCTCGAACAACGTTTGAATGGTCCTAAGCAGCCATTCGCTACCGATACGTTACTCGGATGGGTACTAGAGGGACCAACTGATCGTTCGACAGTTGCTTATCATGTGAATGCTCTCACCGCACAAACACAGGATGTGCTCGACAAACTCTACAAGTTGCATGACGAAGAGTTCGCCGATCCTGTGCGGAAGATACAATTCTCTCTCTTATTAATGGATCTTTGCTTCGTATAGTAGAAAATTCCTCATTAGTTGACGGGCATTTTCAGTTACCCCTTCCGTGAAAAAACAACCTGATGTTCAATTAGATGATAATTATCAGTTAGCCTTGAAGAGGCTTAGCTTGTTAAAAAGACGTATTAAAAGAGATGGACAGTTGTATCTACGATATGTTGAAGTATTACGACATTACTTCAAATCCGGACACATCAAGAATACTTCATATACTATTGAGCGCCCTACACGTGTTTGGTATTTGACACATAACCCGGTAATTAATCCACGGAAATCGGAGAAGTGTAGAATTGTGTTTGATTGCGCTGAAAAGTATAACCACGTCGGCTTTACCGACATGTTGTTACAGTGTCGGAACCTGACACGAACTTGGCTGACATCAAGAACATGTTTCTGCAAGTGTCTGCGCCGCAGACGGACCGAGACGCATTAAGACTGCTTTGCTGGTCGAATAACGACATGAGGTCGCACATTAAAGCGTACCGTATGACAGTGCATGCATTTGGAGCCACTTCTTCACCATTTTGTGCAACTTCTGCGTTACGCAGAGCTGTAGAACAGTTTGGACATAAGTTTGACGACTGCATCAGTAAATGTGTACATACTAACTTCTATGTGGACGACTGCTTGATTTCGGTGCCATCTCGAGAACAAGCAATTATAGTGATACGGCAGCTCAGTTAATTATTGAAACTTGGTGGGTTTAAGTTTACGGAATGGCTATCAAACGACCATCTGTTGCTTGAGTCTATACCAATACACCAACTGGCCCCTCATGTTCGGGTGATAGGGGAGGACAACGCGTGTATCGAAAGAATGTTTGGAGTGATGCGGAACGCATCTAATAATGAATTTACACTGGAGTTTATTATGCCGAGAAGAGGAATATTGTCCATGGTTAGCAGTCTATACGAACCTTTTGGGTTAATGAGTACATGGATTCCGCCCAAGAAGCATTTATTACAATGCATTTGCAGGAGAAAGTTAAGATGGGATGAAAGGAGTCCTGATGATATTGTGTTGTTATTCGATAGATAGATAGATATCATCCTTACGATCTACTGAGGAGCCTCGAGTACCTCGTTGCATTGGTGGGTATTACCAACTTGATACGTAAATACACGCAGATCACGCCGCCGGCGTGCAACTGATGCAATACAACAGAGTTCTGACTAACGTTGCAAGCTCTGCGGGAGAGATTGTTCCTCCCGAATCGGACTGTTTAGTCATTCAAAAAGTTACAAAACATGAAATTCATGCGATGTGATGTACATCCATGGTTGACATCGACCGATGGAGGCCAACAACAACATGTGCATATATTTTGAGATGCATCTGAACTTGGTGACGGAACAGTGGCATATGGGCATATCTTTGATAAAGTATTCGTTTCACCTGCTCGTCTTTTATTTTCAAGGACTAGAGTCAATCCTTCAAAAACGGTTTCTATTCGCAGATTTGAATTACAAGCTGCTGTGTTTGCGGTACGCATATATTTGTTATTGAAACGAACATTTGGAAACCACATGTAAACTTTTGGACAGACTCAATGACAGTCCGGTATTATATACGTGATATTCGGAAAGTATGTATGTTAGAAGAGTACCAAGAAGAGGTGGGGGACTTGGGTAAGGATCAGGACAACTCGTCTTCATAAGGCAAGAAGCTGCACCGGAGGATGTAGTGAGTCTGCAGCTAGCAACCGCATTCTTTATAAAAAGCTATTATTATCCAATGATGGTGATGTAATGTGGCGGAAGTGACTCGACACTGAATAAATTCATTTGCTGCTCTGAATTCGTCCGTCAAACAGTTTTCGGTATGTTACTGCCGTAAGACTTGAGATCAAATTGGTCATGGTCCTTTGTTGGATTAGGACCCGAGACAGGATATGCACTGCTGATGATCTCAAATAAGAGCGAAACTTGAGTCCAGTGCATCCAATGTGTACCATTTTGATAAACGTTAAGAATATCTCAAAGCAATTGTTACTCATTAGTAGTCGCAGAACATAATGAACCATATCTACAAACACTGTAGTAGAATAATGTTCGCCAGATTTAATCGTTTTCATCCTACACCAAATATGATAAGAATTCGTAACGAGGAGATCAGATCGGTTGGACGATATCAAGAGATGTCGCTGGATCATTATCGACTTGTCGGGCATATGACGCTATTTAAATATGCCAGTTTGGTGAAAACTTTATGAAGGCCTAACCGCAATCCGTCAAACAGATGGTGATAACTAAATGGCGTAAGGCTTGAGACTTCAAAGTTGATGGTCCCGGTTTCGAATCAGACTAGATACAGAAGATGCACTGCTGATTCGAGATTCAAGTTTCAAGAATTTATGGTCAAAGAAGAGCATAGCTTCACAATTACCATGACATAGTAAATATTCGTTAAGGAAATATGTGTAAAATAAACCTGTAAGTTCAATTATAGTCACATTTTGTAGTTAACATGAGTCAATACGCATGTGTCGTTAAATCGTTATGCAACAAATAACTATCCAAATTTCGAATAAACCTTACGACGCTGTGATAGATGACAATAGCTTCGTGGTGTGAATTCCAAAGGAAACAGACACTTACACAATAAGAATATCGGCGATAGCTTATACGGGAGTTGGGGAATTTTCAGTGCCGCTGAGTGGCTGCGTGTATGTTGTGACTGACGTTATTTAAATGAATGTTTTAAGGGTTGATGTGGGGTATATAATATTTTGTATGTTAGTATCGCTTCTCAGGCTTCTTTGAAAGGAAGTGGGAAGTCTCAGTTTCTGCAATCGTTCCTTGTACGTTAGTTTCCGGAAACCTTTTATGAGTTCGGTTGCACGACGGTATATAAAATCAATGAATAGTATTTTTTAAACCACGAAGTCCAGGTTTGAGATGCATGCTCCCTGTTTAGGATTAAGTAGATATTCATGAAGGTGACAGAAGCAAAAGCACGTAAAGAACAAACACTCCAAACACTCGGCATCATCAATGCCCGACAGATTTAATAGGTGTTAGCTTACAGTGTATCTGATGGGTTGACATGCTAAGGATTTCAGATCGATTAGGTGAACACAACAGATGTTGCTGGCTCATTAGTGACTGGTCGGCATATGAGGCTACTCAAATGTGCCACTCTAGAATAACATACTTGAAGGCTTAATCTCGACCCGTAAAACCGTCGGCGGTTGCTAAATGACGTTAGGCATTAGATAACAAGAAGAAGAAGAATAAGAAATTGACTTTATTCGTACACACGAATTGTCAGCTGTTACAATAATTTCACCATAAATTTAAAAAAATGATAAACATGCCCGGACATCGAGTTACAATTTGTCGTCTGAACAATTTTTTTTGTCCGTCTTAATTGATTGACATACGATCCAGTTTACTAGCAAAAGTTTTTGGGTCAAACGTTTCACTGCATGTCCCGGTATCTCGTATTTCGTTCGAAAGTGCACGTCCAAATTTGACCTCAGTTGATCAGAAAATATTTGATGCATTTTACCCTTGGAGAAATTAATTGATTTGAAAGGCCCGAAATGGTTATGAAACCGAGTTTAAATTAGACCAGAAAAAAATATGCACTGCTGATGAGCTCAAATAATAGCGAAACTAGAGTTACGTGCATTTAATGTGGACCGCGTGATAAACTTACTGAATATTTCACAGGACATGGTACTGATGAGTAGTCGGAAAACATAATGAACGAAATATCCGAAAACTCGGGAACAACAATGCTCCTCAGATTTAATGGTTGTTAGCTTACACTATATCAGATAAGAAGTCAAGACAAGGAGATCAGAAAGGTTGAAGGAACACAACAGATATTAAAAACACTCCTTGTTTGACGCCTTGGCAAATTTCAAAAGCTTTTGAGCTGAAACCGATAAAATGGACTGAGCACTTCATGCGAACGAAATAACGTGCTTCAGCAGTCTTCAGGGCAGCCTATCAAATCGAGCATTAAAAAACCTCTTTGCTGACGTGATCGAATGCTTTCGTTAAATCAACATAAACAGTTTATAATGGCATACGCTGCTCCTGACACTTCTCTTGAAGTTTTCTCAGGGAGAAGATCATGTCAACGGGTGATCTTTCCTTGCGGAAGCCACATTAAGGTTGAGAGTAAATTCTATCAACTGGAACTTTTAGCCGGCTCTGTCAGACTCCAGCAAACAATTCGCTTACAACATTCACAAGGGAGATTTCTCTGTAATTTTTGCAGTCGCCTATCACCCTAATTCTTAAATAGCGTGAAGATCTTTGTGTCTTGCATTTCTTGAGGGACACACCCCTCCTGCCAGCACTGAGGAAGCTAATGGTGAAGAGTTTGTAATAATGCTGCACTACCGCATTTGATGAGCTCAGATGGAATTCCGTTGTCACCAGGGGCCTTCTCATTCGCTAAGAGGTCGATTGCCTTATTAAGCTTATCAAGAGTAGGAGGGTTATCTAGATATTTAATAGTCGGTAACCGCTCGACATTTTGAAATACATGTGGTAAAACCGTACTGTTCCCAGAGTAGAGACAGGAGAAGTGCTCTACCCATCTTTCCATCTACTGAGTTTCGTCCAGAATCGTGTCACTTAATAAGCAAATGGTTAAGAGTTTGCAATAATAATGCTCTACGACATTTGATTAGTTCAGTTGGAATACCTTCGTCACTAGCGGCTTTCCCATTCGCTAAGCGTTTGAGTGCCCTATTGAGCTCATCAAGAGGAAAAGGGGTATCAAGATAATCAATGGTCGGCAACCGCTCATTATTTTTAAGCGCTTGCGGCCGAAGAGTACTGTCCCTGCAGTAGAGAGAGGAGCAGTGCTTTACCTATCTATCCATCTGTTTAGTTTTGTCGAAAATCAAGGTACCAGCTACAGACTCAATGGGAGCCGTTTTTAGGTTTGTTTGGGATAATGGGTTTCATCCTATCATGCATAACGTGATAATCGCCGGTACCACCTGATTTCAGGATATTTATTCTGATTTCAGTCCAATAGTCGTTTGCATATCGCCTTGCAGTCTGTTGGACCTTATTTCTAGCTGCTCTTAGAAGTCGTTAGTTTTCATCTGTTGGCTTACCTTTGAACCTCAAGAATGCAGAGCGTATCTCATTCAACCCAGCAGACATCTCAAACGTTTTGCTTCGAACCAGTCGCTCGTTCGAGCTTTTCTCGGACCGAAAATGGAAAGTGCGATTCTGCATATGCATCTTTTTATCTTTTTCCAGTTTTATGAGAAACATTTTAGTAGGGTTCTCTTTTTGAACTCGAATGTGGATCACGTTTGCTAATCGCGCAGTTAGATTTGGTTCGCACACGCGAGTGACATTTATCCTAGGCTTAGCAGACAATTTGGTACGGTGAACTCTCGTGTGGGGAAGCTTTAGTCTTCGAACAAACAAGTGAATGATTAGTGTCGCTCTCTGCGCTTTGATATGATCTGGTGAGGAGCACGCTTCCTATATTAGTGCGTTTAACAAAACTAAGATCAAGCTGATGCCAAATCTCAGAGCGAGGATGTTTCAAAGAGAGTTTATGCTGTTGTTTTGTTTAAAATAAAGTTTAACTGACAAAAAGGCGTAACTGTGTGCACCTTTCTAAACGGCGTTCTTCATTTTCATTGGTTTCACCTACACCGAACCTTCCGAGACAGGTTTCTTAAGACTTGCGGTTAAACTGTACTGTCCCTGCAGTAGAAAAAGGAGAAGTGCTCTATCCATCTTTCCATCAGTTGAGTTTTGTTGAGAATCAAGTTACCAGGTACAGACTTAACGGGATTCGTTTTAAGTTTGTTTGGGCCTAACGGGATCCGACTCCGTATTTTTCCTCGAGGTTGACTCTTGAAGCCTTTTTATGATTTAATGTAGCCGCAAGGAGGTTTGAGATAAGGGAAACTCGAGTCCAGTGCTTCTAATGTCGACTCATGTGATAAACGTTATGTATCTTTTGAAGGACTTGTTAGTGATGGGATGTCGCAAAACATAATGAATGAAATTTCCAAACACCATATACAAGAATGCACTTGAGATTTGGTGGGTTTTGCTCACACTGAAATTCATGGGACTCATGACAAAGAGATCAGACCGGTTGAACGATTACAACAGATGATGCTGGCTCCTTCTGAACTGTTCGGTCATATGACGCACCTGAATTGTGCCAGCGTGGAGAAACAACCATGAGCGCTGAATCGCGATCGGCCAAACTGTGAAAGGTAGCTCAGTCTGTAAGGTGTGAGTCTATAATGTTGATGATCCTGGGTTTGAATCGGACCCCAGACAGGATATACACTACTGATGAGTTCAACTAATTGCGAAATTAGAGTCTTGTGCTTACAATGTGAACCGTTGTGATAAACGTCAGGATGATTTCAAAGGACTTGATACTGATGTGTTGTTGTTGGCCTACATCGGTCGATTTCTACAATGAATGTACATCACAGTGGCATGAATGTTGATGTTTGACAGCTTTTGCAATGACTAAACCGTCCGATTCGGGAGGAACAATCACTCTCGCTGCACTTGCAATGATAGTTAGAACTCTGCTGTAGGGCGTCGGTTATACGCCGGCGGCGTGATCTGCGTTCAGCAGCCAAGAGCTGTATCTGCTTATCAACAGCTTGCAGACGACGCTTTACACAATGCCTCCAAAGTGAGCGGGCAATAGCAAGTTATTACCAACTCGCGGGGTCAATGACAAGTGCTTCCATATCTCTTTTACAAACGTCTTTGTACCGCAAGCGCGGTCTGCCGCATGGCCGACTTCCTAATTGCAACTCACCATGGACTGAATGTTTCGGAATACGACCATTTCTATTCTATAGACATGACGTAACAGGGTGAACATGCACCGTAGATCCGCATCTGAAGGCACTTCAGCGTTAGTCACTCTATCCATCCACGATATTTTGAAGTTACGACGTATGCTTCGTAGATGGAAAGCATTTATCTTTCGTTATTGTCTTGCGTGGATGGTCCACATTTCACTGCCGTACAGTAAAGCATTTAGTACGCACGCGCTGTTTAACAATATCCATATCTTTACAGTCAGCTTGCGGTAACCCCAAACGCTAGAGTTCAATCGAGACAAAATGACAGCTGCTCTGCCAATCCGCTTATTAATCTCCGTGTCTAGCGAGAGGTTATCAGCAATGGTTGAACCAAGATATGAGAAACGATGTACTGGTTCAAGCTGACAGTTTCCACCAGTGATGATGGGAGGCGATACAGTCCCTTGACCAAGGACTTTGGTCTTGCGCATGATGATTGTTAGCCCAAAGTCTTCGCATGCTGACGAAAAACAGTCCATCAGCGACTGTAGGTTCTCTTGGAAGTGAGCAACAAAGGATGCATCGTCAGCAAACAGCAGTTCACGGATTAGCACATTCCGTGCATTGCTTTGTGCTCTCAACCGGTTCAGGTTGAAAAACTTACCATCACTTCGCTTGCGTATAGAAATGCCTTCTGTCCTCGTCCTAAAATCTTGCTCTAGAAGCAGATCAAAGAAAATGCTGTTCAGCGTGGGACCAACAAAACACCTCTATGTGACGCCTTGGCAAATTTCAAATGCTTTAGTTCTGAAACCGTTAAAATGGACTGAGCCTCTTATGCCATAGTGAAACGAAATAACGTGCTTGAGCATTCTGGATAATGAAAATTTCAGATGGACCGCTCACAGACACCGAAAAAAAGTACTGATGCGCGGCCTAAACATTAACTGCAAGAACGCATACCTAATCAAGTTCCTAGCATATTTGGAATCAACGATAAAACGGGCTGGCCTAACACCGGAAACCAAGCATTTATGCCTACATAAAATCGTACCCATGATGAAAGCAAACAACATCATATCGAACACTTTGAACAAAGAAGAACGTCACGACCTGAATAAAATAGAGCAAGACAAACAAATTGTAATTCTACCAGCAGACAATGGTCAAATGACAGTCGTAATGAACAGAACGGAATATATTGCGAAAGCAGTACCACTTCTCCGAGAGAATCTGACTTATCGGAAAATTGCATCAGCTACAACAGAAAAACTAGAACGAAAAATTATAAATACTCGGCAAAAAATAAAGACATTGGGGCGCCTCATAGAGGAAGAATACTTTCGTATGAAACCGGAAGGCTCTACGACACCCAGGTTTTACGGACTTCCGATGATCCACAAAGAAGATATACCACTTTGCCCAGGAGCACCATCATACAAGCTATCCAAAGAATTGAGAAGAAGACGAATATAACTTACATATGGGTTCGAACACTCAATTCAATGAGCCGAAGAATTACTACAGAAGATAAAAGGAACCAAGATCCAACATGACGAAATTATGGTCTCATTCGATTTTGTCGCACTCTGTACCTCGGTCGACACCACCCTAGCGAGGCAAATTGTCGCAAAACATTTGAACAAACGAATGATGGCTGATGGAGAAAGACTTAACGAAGAAGACCTTTAAGAATTGCTCGACTTATGCCTTACAACACAATTCACCTTCAACGGACAAGCTCACCTACAAATAAGAGGCAACCAAATAGGCTCACCAATCTCAGGACTAATCGCTGGAATCATAATGCAGAGGCTGGAGCAGATCTCCCTACCATTGATACAACCCACCCTATGGGTACGCTACGTGAACGATACATTCGTGATTATTAAACGATAAAGACTTGAGGAAACTTCACGATCACACAACTGTGTATTTAATGGTATACAGTTTACCATGGAAAAAAACAAGCGGTCAATTACCATTCTTAGACGTGCAAGTCACCAGACTGAGTAACGGCGAACTACGAACCAATGTCTATAGAATGCCGAGCCACACCGACCAAATCTTGAACTTCAAAAGTAACCAAACAACAATAGACAAGAAACGCTGCGTTCGGACGTTGTTTCAACGCGCTAAAACACAATGCTGCATGCTCACACTGCAAAAAGAGGAAGAACAATATCTATACAAGCTATTTCAGAAGAACTCTTACTCGAAAAACATTTTATACTTAGATGCCTAACAACACGCCCTAGGCGAGACCAGGCTGATGTTATTCAACGGGCGGCGTTACCATACGTCAAAGACTTCTCGGAAATGACATCAAGACTCCTACGACCTCACGGTATTTTCATCGCCCACAAACCAACAGTAACCCTACGTAACGTGGTAACAAAAGTGAAAGATACGATACCCAGAGATGAAAACGCAAACGTACAAAATACAGTGCACGCACTATGCCAAACACTACATCGAACAAACAGGCCGAAAACTGAAACTCGAATCCATGAGCATCAATCAGCCGTAAGACGTCACGACACCAAGTCGCTCATATCAACGCACTTCGACAACAAAAATCACGAACTGGACTAGCATTACTGCCACATCTTGTTCCAAGCTAATAACAAAGCAGCACGAGAGTGTTACTTCGAGCAGTCAATTTGCCAATAATCGCTAAAGATGTTGCCTAGTTTGGCAACTAAACGTCCGATGCAAACTCAACAAGCTGGAAGAACAACGACCACGACCGGTTCCCAAGGTTGTCACAGCCGGGGGTGGTGGTGGGGATAAGCTCCCGCTACCTACAAAATGCTCCCATACGGCGTGCGTCTCAAATAGCCTCTGACAACCGAAGCCCAACTCCTGGCCTGCTCGTGGCGGAACTGCTTCTACTGACAGGAGAAGGGGCGAAGGCGGGTGACTGGCGCCTCAAAACCAGTTCGCTTCGGGTAGATGGAGCTCGTCAGCCTGGGAGGGCAGTCCATCTAGGGGATGGAAACCCTGACTCCAAACCTCCGCTTCCTGCGGATTACACAATCACAATACTCCGCCGAGGACGGTCCCAAGCCCGTCTGCAAAAGGAGGAGGGTTAGACGCGGGGTCAGCAACCCCACTCTGTAAAAACCTCAAACCGCTACTGAAACCAAAGCAACATGTCATACCAAAGTAAGATCTCCATGCTTGAATCGAGAAGAAACCTCATCTGAGGTAAAAATGAAGCAGACTGGTGAAAGCCCACCGGAAGCCAGTCAGCAGATGAATCTTCTGTCGATGAAAGCAACAACAAAGATTGCCACATGGAACGTCCGTACGATGTATGAGACCGGGAAGGCTGCACAGGTCGCGAAAGAAATGCAAAAGTATGGTATACAACTGCTGGGAATATGTGAAAGTAGATGGAATGGATCTGGCATGTTGATTTTGACATCCGGGGAACGGATTATTTACTCAGGTCATGAAGATGAGAACCATAGTCATTCGGAAGGCGTCGCCATTATGTTATCCCCAATAGCTGCAGGCGCTCTCATTGGATGGGAACCCGTTGACTCACGGATAATCACAGCCAGATTCAACTCCAAGGGGAGAAATGTGACGGTAATTCAATGTTATGCGCCCACAAACAATGCTAGCCTTGAGTCGAAAGAAGAATTCTACGTGCGTCTGCAGTCTGTCCTAGACAAGACACCCAAGCGAGATATCAAGATTTTGATGGGTGACATGAACGCGAAATTGGGTCCAGACAACACAGGGAGAGAATCTGTGATGGGCACGCATGCCCTAGGTGAAATGAATGAGAACGGTGAACTTTTCGCAGATTTTTGCGCGCTCAACGATCTGGTCATCGGAGGCAGCATCTTTCAACACCGAAACATCCACAAGGCCACCTGGACATCACCTGATGGTGTTACTGACAATCAAATCGATCACCTATCGATTTCACGAAAATGGAGACATAGTCTCCTTGATACACGCGTAATGCGAGGTGCGGATGTTGCTTCAGACCACTACCTTCTAATGGCCAAAATTAAAATCAAGTTGAGAGCTTTCTGCGAAACCGGCAGTCGGCCTAGTGTAAAGTACCACACGCAGAAACTAAGGGAAGAGCGTACAAGAGAGATTTTCTCAATCTCACTGAAAAACAGATTCGAATTGCTCAACAACTTAACCCCTGAGCTCCCAATAAATGAACACTGGACCGCTCTGAAAGACTGTTGGCAAGACACTTGTAAGCACGTAATTGGCAGACGGGTAAAGAAAGACAAAGAGTGGATCTCGAGTGAGACTTGGACACTGATCAACTCGAGAAGGCAGCTGAAACAACAGATCCTCCGGTGTAAGGACACCAAGCAGAAAAACCAACTGATCAAACAATACGGCTTCCTAAATAAAGACGTGAAACGAAGTGCCAGAAGTGACAAGAGGCGGTTCTATGAAATGCTGGCAACGGAGGCGGAAAATGCAGCAGAAAAGAGAGACCTGAACACCGTCTACAACATTACCAGAACCTTATCAGGAAGGAAAATACCTTACGGCAAAATAATAAAGGACGGTGAAGGTAACCTTATCAGTCAGGAATCGGTGCAAAGAAAGCGATGGATGGAGCACTTCAAGGAACTCCTAAATCGACCAGCACCTACTTCAGTCACTGACATCCCACCTGCAGCAAATTTGCTAGACGTAAGCACCGACCCCCCCGGTCGAAATGAAATCCTTTTGCCTTAAAATCGCTAAAGAATGGCAAAGCACCAGGCCCAGATGGGATCCCACCAGAAGCTCTGAAGGCTGATTTGGACACCTCGGCT
This sequence comes from Atriophallophorus winterbourni, assembly GCA_013407085.1. Lineage (NCBI taxonomy): Eukaryota > Metazoa > Platyhelminthes > Trematoda > Plagiorchiida > Microphallidae > Atriophallophorus > Atriophallophorus winterbourni. The sequence continues at coordinate 58,685 of JACCGJ010019686.1, read as the reverse complement.
GATATGTTACTTCCTCTGCTGCAGAAAATCTGGTCAGAAAGACGGGTCCCAAATGATTGGAAGAGAGGTCATTTGGTCAAACTTCCTAAGAAAGGGGATCTGAGGCTATGCAAAAACTGGCGAGGTATCATGCTGCTCTCAGTCCCTAGTAAAGTACTTACACGCATCATCCTTATGCGTTTGCGCGACGCTATCGACCAAGTGTTACGGCCAGAGCAATCAGGCTTCAGAAAACAAAAGTCTGGCATCGACCAAATTGCGACCCTCCGCATAATAATTGAACAAAGCATTGAATGGCAATCGCCTCTTTGCCTCAACTTCATAGATTTTGAGAAAGCCTTCGACAGTGTGGACCGCGAATTCATATGGAAGCTTTTGCCACACTATGGGGTCCCACCGCTGTACATGGACCTCATAAAGCAGCTGTATGAAGGTGCCTCCTGTCAGGTAATTCACAACGGAAGACTGACCGATCCATTTGGCAGTTGAGACTGGCGTTCGCCAGGGATGCCTGTTGTCCCCAATGATTTTTCTGTTGGTAATAGACTGGATAATGAAACAGACAGTAAAAGGTGAGAGGAATGGTATCGATTGGAAGGAATCCGAGCATTTGGAGGATCTGGAATACGCTGATGATGTCTGCTTGATATCACGTGACCCCCAACGTCTTCAGAGAAAGACCGATAGACTAGCACACTTTGCTTCATATGCAGGACTACGCGTGAATACCGAAAAAACAGAAGTCCTCCGTGTGCTAACTGATGAGCACCCATCAATCACCATCAATGGTAAAGCAGTCAAAGACGTCACGCAATTCGTCTACCTCGGCAGCATTGTTTCAATAAGTGGTGGCACGGACGAAGACATAGTCGCCAGAATCGGCAAAGCAAGATACGCGTTCATAGCTTTGAAACCCATTTGGGAGTCGAAGGTTCTATCAAAACGCACGAAACTCCGTATATTCAGAAGCAACGTCAAATCCGTGCTACTCTATGGATCGGAAACCTGGCGAGTGACAGCAAAGTCTTCTGGCCGCTTGCAATCATTCCACAATAATTGCCTTCGTCGAATTATTGGGGTAAAATGGCCAGAAAAGATAAGGAATCAAGACCTGTGGCAGATTGCTGCTGAGGACCCGATCGCCCAGCAGATCAGTAGAAGAAAGTGGAGATGGGTTGGGCACACCTTGCGGAAACCTTATGATGACATCACGCGTCATGCTCTGGTATGGAACCCAATCGGGAAGAGACGGGTCGGACGCCCAAGGCTATCTTGGAAGCGCTCGTGTGAAGAGGAGATCCGCAAGTGTGGACTTAACTGGAACGACATCAAACTGGCTGCTATGGACAGACCAAAGTGGAGACAAGTTGCCGAGGCCCTATGTTCCTCCAGGAACTCAAGGGATTAACTCCTAAACAAACAACCACGACCCGAGCTACAAATATTCTAAACAATACTATCCTTCTGAAGCCTTTTCGATGATGGGATTTAGCCACAAGAGTTTTTACATAAGGGTTTTCCTTCCACTAGGAGCACCGACTTCATGGACTTTTGAGCTGCACCGACCCGTAGCTTGCTGCATTTTAGGCGCCAGTCAGCCGCCATCGCCCTTTCTCCTGTCAGTAGAAGCAGTTTCGCCGGGTTACACAGGACCACGCGTGCAGATAAGGAAATGGAATCGGTAGTCAGAGGCAAAAAGAGACATTTGCCATTTGAGCCTTTTTGAAAAAAAGGATCTTTTCCCTAAAACCGAACTAGCCATGGCAACCGTCGTACCTACTGGATGAGTAGTGACAAAACATATTCAACGAACTCTCCAAACAATCTGGAACAACAATGCCCGTCAGATGTATTCGGTGTTAGCTTACACTGTATCTGATTTGAAGAACTAACAAGGAGATAAGCTCGGCTGTACGACCACAACAGGCAGAAAATATGGCTTAGTTGCAATCAAGTAAAATGTGCGCCAACAAATGGCGGGAAAGATTAAAGGATAAATGAGAAGTGTGTAAAAAAATGAAGACATTTTCTAGTGAAATATTGAAAAACATCAAAAATGAATGTGTACAATTTGTTGGGGGTACAAAATAGGGAGTCCAGACAGGCCAAATAATTAACTTAACTTAAATGTGAATATCACATTAACACTGTCAATCGGAAGCCACGCGGCTTCAAACATACAAAATTCACATCTGGCTATATCCTGGAGAAAATCGGGTAAACGTCACACATGTGACAATTAAGATTCAAGATTCAAGATTCAAGATTTATGGTTAAAAAAGCAAATTGCTGTACAATACCATAGGATATACGTATAAAAAATTATGAAAAAAAAATCGTTACTTGTATGATCATATCCATGTTCTTCATAGTTGGAGCAAAAATAATCCTCGATGGCAACACAGACTGAGGGAAAAGAATCTTTGGATGGACGGTAGTTCCGTGCGTTAAAAAAATATAGACATCAATAGGTAGGGGCCAACGCAGTAGTTCTCAACATAAGGTTTCGTAACCTTTGTTTAAAGATGTGCTCGTTCGCCGAGGTAACAATATCTATCGGCAAGCTATTCCACAAGAAGCATACACGAACAGCGAAGAAGTGACGACGACAGTTCAATCGTGAGTGTGGGATTTGAAGGGTCAAAGGGTGGCTGCGTGTGGGGACAACCGAACCAAACTTGAAGAGGTGTTTGAGAGGGGGGGATTTCGCATAGATGATTCGATATGTCAGAGTGAGGTCGTGTAGGATACGCCTGCGCTCGAGGGTGCACAGTCCAAGTCTGGTCCGTCGCTGCTCAAAGGGTAAATTATTCAATCCGGTAACAATTTTGGTTGCCTTGTGATAAATTCGTTCGAGGAGCGAGATGTTTTTTTTCCATCCATGGCATCCAAGCTTGTACAGCGTAGTCAACGACAGGATGTATGTAAGTGTTTAGTAGTTTCGCGAGTGAGTGTGGTGGGAAACGTCCGAAAATGCGTTTCAGTAAACCTAGCAAGCTGCACGCACGCTTGTAGACGGCGTCGCACTGTAGGCTGTTCTTCAAAGTGCCAGACACCAAGATTCCGAGATCTTTTTGTGATTTACTCCATTCAAGCGGGTGGCTGCCAAGTTTGTAGGTAAAGGGAAAGGGTTTTCCGACTTGCACCATTTTGCAATTACGAGAATTAAATGGCAGTTCGTTTTGGATTGACCACTGGTGCAACTTATTCAAATCTCCTTGCAGAACATGACAGTCCAGATTTTTACATCATCTGCGAATAAAACCAGCTTACATGCTAGTAAGTTCGGTAGATCGTTTATAAATATGAGGAACAGTATTGGACGGAGAACCGAACCCTGAGGGACTCCGCTCGTGGCTTCAATTGTTCTAGAAGTTTCACCATCTATTCTGACTTTTACTTTGCGTCCAGACAGGTAACTCGTGAACCATGTTAGTAGGTTTCCGATGACGCCAACATTCTGCAGTTTTTGAAGAAGTAAGGAGTGATTCACTCTGTCGAATGCTTTAGATATATCTAAGTAACCGGCATGGACGGAACCCCCTTGGTCTAGTGCTTGCGTCCAATCATTTAGAGTAGTGAGCAAGTTAGACAGGCATGAATATGTTTTCCTAAATCCGTGTTGTGTGAAAGTTATTAACTGATGGTTCTCGAGATGTTCAACAAGTCGTTCACACACCAGGCGTTCCAAAAGTTTAGAAACCGCTGAAGAAAGCGTCACGGGGCGGTAATTCGCCGGATCAAAACGACTGTCCCCTTTGTAGATTGGTATGATAACACCGGTTTTCCATTGAGTTGGTACGGTTCCCGTATTCAATGAGTGCTTGAATAGACCACTTAGTGGGCCACAAAGCTCCAGCTCGCATGACTTCAGAACAGCGGGTGTTATTCCATCCTCTCCTGGTGATTTGCGAACGTTCAGCCGGCGTAGATGTTTTCGCACAACCGTAGGATTTACCTCGATGTTGCTAAGGCATTCGACTTGTAGTGGGTGCGTCAAAGACGTCAGCGTTGACACGTTCTTTGGACAAAATACTTGCGCATAAAATGATATTAGGGCATCAGCTGTATCCTTGACATTATCAGTCAGTCCGTTCTCTGTCTGGATAGGAAATACACCTGGCTTAACCTTGGTCGCGGCGTTTATGAAGGTGTACAGCAACTTAGGATGTCGTTCCATCTGGTCGATCAGCTTCCAATGGTGATATTGCTTGTCTTCTCGAATTAGGGACGTCACCTTGTTACGAAAACTACGAAAGTGTTCCCAGGATGCGTCTGTTCGTATTATTTTGTGTGCAGCCCATGCGGAATTTCGCATGGCTATCCACTTCCGAGTGCGACTTCGAAGTTTGAAGCAAATGTTCTTGATTTCCTTTTGGGAACACAGGTAGAATTGTCGTCTAGTTTTGTACCGATATAACTTAACAGACTAGAACAATGAGTATCTGCATTCGTAAGATCGAGATGTTTTTCCTCCATAATCGTAATGGCAACGCGAAGGCCGAAGTAATCGACTCTCCTGATGAACTTAACGTCGCCCGACGCCCTTCGGGCGTTGCACACGAATTCGAAGGACAACACAAGATGGTCACTTAGCCCCAAAGGACTATGATACTGCACTGACTCCACTGCTGTTGCTTCGGAGGTTTAAACCAGATCTAGAATTGACGATTTATTGAGGCCCCTTTGTCGAGTGAATGAATGGACATGGTTGTATAGGGGAGTGAAAGTGATAATCTCACGGAATTTGTACTCAAGGGATTGCTGAGTATGGACACTTTTGGTATAGAGATGTGGGAGGTTAAAATCCCCCATTATTAACAGTTGGCATCCTCTAAGATTTCCAGCGTTGCGCATCATTTGCAACAACGTTTCATTGTGGGCATCGGAAGAGTTGGGCGAGCGGTAGATCACACCAAGTATACAGTTCTCTCCAGTTTCCAAGCGAAGGCTACACCACATGGTGTCCTCTAGCTCAAACGTTGTGTCAGGTACAGCTGTGCATTGAAGACGCTCGTTATAATACAAAGCAACTCCACCACCTGAACTTGAACGGTCTCGTCGAAGTAGGATCATGTTGGGAAGTGCCAGCTCGCAATCGTTCACCTGATCGTAAAACCATGTTTCGGTAACAGCAATGATGTCAGCAGAGAACTGAGAGTTAAAGTGGGATAATTCGGAGATTTGGTTCCGCAAGCACTGTGCGTTTGTGTATAGGCATTTAACAGCGGTTTTCGTGTGTAGCGAGCCTATGCGGATGATGTTTGTATGTCCGACCCCCTGAGAGCCGGACCATGATGTACTCGGTCCGACTCGGTTTGAGCCGGACCCACTACGTTTTTTGATGTATTGGTTGCTTCCGTTTCGGTGGGAACGCTAACGTCTGCCGCCCCCAGCCGCGAGTGTGTCTCACTCATTGGTTTGGGTGGGCTAAGTCTAACATCCTTGGGTAGTGTTTGTTTCTTTTTTGTCCATTCCGACCTTACTATTTCAGCCATAGCGCTGGTCAAGAACGTAATCTTCAGAGGTTTCGGTCCATCCCCCTTGTATTTTGGCGAAAAAGGACCTCGAAAAGTGTCCACAACAACGGCATTAGAAATATCGAGAGAACACGCAATGTAGCGCCATTGTTTGACGTCGTGCTCTACCGTTTCCTGATTCGATGCTTTAGACGTATTTTCTGGTACACCAAGTAGAACTATACTTCGCGATACCGTTTGTTCCCTGTCGTTCAAGCTGCCCTTCCTTTCCCACCATGGTACATCGGGATATATGCGGCCGTTGGAGTCGGAATCTGACTTGAGTAGGTATGCATTCAGCAATACGTTCTCGATATCAGCCTCGCATTTTAGTGTTACCTTGAGCAAGCGAGGTTTGACCAATATGAGGTGAAGATGAATGGCGGGTTAGACGAGTCACCTTTTCTGCGTTTACATGTTCAATTTTCATTAGGTGACAAAGTTCAGACCATTTATCGACATCATGTTTCGGTTTGCTATCAAACAGGCTTTCTTGGGACTCGCTGACATTCGTACATATAACGTTCAGCCTGTATGGGGTGTTCTTTTTTCGTATCGGAAAGTCAGGCGTTTTAGAATTAAAAACCTTTGTGGCTTGACCTTGTGAGTCGGGTACAGCAGTTTTGGGGTGTACAGCTGAGGTCGACCGTAACAGCATATCTCTATAAGAATTTCCTACTTCTGTGGTCGTTTTAGCTGATTCCAAAACGGGAATAACCCTGCTTTTTTGCTTTTTTGGCACACGAATAGCCTTAGTCTTAGATTCCTTCAATGGTGGTCCCGAAAACGATGTATTGATATGATGGTTTACATCAGTGATCACTTGCGTACTCACATGATTCTCGATTCCCAACATACATGATCCTGCACTTGTCGAAATTAAACGGCAGTTTGTTCTTTAACGACCAGCTGTGAAGCATATCAAGATCCTTTTGTAATAACAGACAGTCTTCTGGACTACGAATGCTGCACCAAATCTTTGTCTTCATCTGATGTCGGCAAACAGCCAGAAACCGGTAGTGGAGTGTAATTTCGGGGGATGTGAGCAACACATTACTTTGGTCATCCATAAGCGCCGCGAGTGCACGACCACAAATCACCATGTGAATCTATGTTTGAACATCGTGGTTCGTTGTACGAACCCTATGCAACAGTGGCATTCAAATATAATCTAGTTTACCATTTATCCACCGCTAAACGCATAGCGGTTCTATGATCAGTCAATATGTGAAAAACATTTGCGCATAAATATTGATGAAAACGCTTCTATCCGATTATTACGGTAAGAGCCTCGTTGTCTAATTGTGAGTAACTTTTCTCTGGAGAATTTAGTGTACATATCGTAAATGCAATCGGACGAAATTCCGTATGATCATATCTATGCCACATCATCAAACCAACGTCGTTAGGCGGATCGTCACACTCTATAGCAGAGGTTTCTCGGAATCGAAATGAAACAAGATCCCCGAGGGAGCCAAAGGCGTTTAGCATTTTAAAATATTTGCTGCTCTCTTTACAACCTTCTTTAACAATTTCTGTAAGGGAGATAGAATATTAAAATGGTTTGCCGAAACCTTCGCTAATGGGACAGCATGACTATGAAAGATCGTAGTTAGGTTTCGTTTCGTGATGCAGGCGTCTCTAGGATGGCTTTCATTCGGACTGATAATGGGTGTAACCCGGTTCGATCGAGTTTAAAACTAAAGTATTCAACAGAATTAATCATTATTTTGCACTTACATATCTTCAAACATACCCCTCCCTTTACGACTCGCTAAAGTACGCGATAAAGCGTTTCCAAGTGTTCGTCGTACGTCCTTCCGATAATCGGGATATAGTTCATTTAAGCACATTTTTGGTATATCTCTAAACAAGTTATCGATCACGCGTTGAAATATCCCAGGGACTGAGCTGATGCCAAACAGCAAGATTGTATAGCTGATCGAACCCATACATGTTGCAATGGTGGTAAGCTTCTGGAAACATTTATTTAATTCGATTTGAGAGTTATTATTATTATTATTATCACACAAGTCTTTACAGACGATGTGCCAACAAGTATACCATGAAGAAGGTACATGATGAAAGAAAAAAAGAAAACAAGGGGCGATTTTTTGTTGTCTGTCTGTTTACAACGTAATTTTGACAGCAAGTTGTGGTTGAAGTAGAATCCATGGTTCTTGTTGTAGGCGACATACTACCCGGTTGCCAAGGCCGAAGAAGGGGGTTAGCTTACGGGACCCCACCCGGAGCCTTTGACTCAAAATTCTTCCCGCAAGGCAGCAGGGATGCTTCTCAGGGTTCACTCCCGAAGCCTTTCCCGCAATCGGGTATGCCCCAAGGCAGCGGAGGTTTGAAATCAGGGTTTTCCTTCCCTTAGATAGACTGCCCTCTCAGGCTAACGAGCTCCATCTGCCCGGAGCAAACTGGTTTTGAGGCGCCAGTCACCCGCCTCCGCCCTTTCTCCTGTCAATAGGAGCAGTTCCGCCACGTGCAGGCCAGGAGCTGAGCTTTGGTTGTCAGAGGCTGTTCGAGACGCACGCCTTATGGGAGCATTTTATAGACAGTGGGAGCTCATCCCCACTGCCACCCCCGGCTGTGACAACCTTTGGAAGTAGGTATGACTGAAGTCCATTTTCGTTAATTTTGCCCCAAGCCAAGATTTCGTACGAATTTTATATTTTCGGTAACGGGTATTGATCAGCAAATGCTAATCTGTTCAGAGTTAGGTTGAGGTCACCACATATTCGTACGTTGTCATTAGACCTGTGCATAGGTAAGGTTGGAGCTGCCAAATTGATGCATCAATTGTCCGGCAAACGTTTTAATTCCTCCAATACTTTAGGCTGTAAGGTAAACAAATAAATTCGTGGTATGAACCATTTAGGATGATGTGATCTCGCAGGTTGATTTTGGTTTTGAAATTTGGTAACATTCCAAGTTTTGGATCATCAAAGACGTTCTTTTAACGCTGAAGCGTCGAAGAGAAAGTATAAATGGCTACTGAATGCACTCTGGAGATTATGAGACTGAAGTGTTGTAACCAATCACGGTCGAGTATGTTCGATGGGGCGGCTTGCTCTGAGTAAACCGGTAACTTTGATGTAGTACTATTGTATTCAACGGTTACCTGGCACTTCACAAGCATATCAATGTTTCCCCGTGTAACTTTGGGAAATATTTGTACTTGGTGGAATCAACCAATTTAGGTCTATCAATTTTCGTTCTATGAGAGTTGGTGGCGATTCTGTTTGAACTTTCAATAAAATTAGAGCACGGGTCATTTTAACAGATAGCATATATGAGACTAATTTAATTGGCTCTGAAGTAGTCGACGTAACGTGATTCGATTGCAAAGTAGACTCATTGAAATCCGTTCTTAAAGCAAAGACGTTTACCGGTTACCAACAAAAGAGCGTGCAAATAGCTTATTTTACCGCAATTATTGCACTTTGTCTTCTGATGTCGACATACCCTGGCGCTTTCATGTTTTTCACTACAACTATAAAACTGAAAAACGCAGGTCAGAACGTTGCTTTTTACTGATGAACAAGCAGCTAATTTGTGAAATTTTGTGCATCCTTGTTGAGAGATCCTTGTCGAGTCCAATTGTTGCTTCAGATGTTCCTTTTGTCGCAAAATCGCACAAGCCTACTAACAAGTTAACTCAGACTCATTTTTAGCGAGCAGTTTTTTCTTGTTTGATGGTCGGCCACTCCAGATAGGAGATATTGAATCTTCATCACTTTTTCTATCATTTCCTGTCTGATTTCTCTATACCTTCATTCGGATATTGCTTGATGAATGCGTGAAATAAACTTATTAAGGTTTTTTTCAGGTATTTGCATCAACTTAAGACATTGATAAGGTGAGACGGTAACTTTCCGGTGAATACCCCATAGGGATACAAAGCCAGTTAACGCATCAAAAAGTTTCTAATTCTTTAGCAGATCCATCGCGTCGAAGTGTATTTGGCCTTCCTTGCCGAGAGACTGACGCAATATCATAATCCACTGATTTTTGGAAAGAAAGATAACACAAATAACAGTAAATAAGCACATTTAATGTTCAAATAAAGCCTTCTAACGAAGCAAAGACAGTCTAGAATGTTTTCTGTAAAAATAGTCCAGAACTAAGTCAACCCCACAATTTATTGAACCATTCCCGTCGCCATTTATACTTAATAATTCTAATAGCAATTGTAATAGTAGTAATTTTTCTTGAGAATTTAATTTTCAGAATTGTTGAAATTCAACAAAATACACTCTCACAATTCTTGAAATGGCGATACCACTCATATCTCCGTGACCCGATGAAGTGAACTCCCTATACGCTTATCTGCGTTTGAAGTTGCATTTGGAACAACATACATGAATAAACATTGCGATTCTGACCTACCCAAACTGTAATTAACCCAATTCAAACAATTACTGTTGTATTCGTTAAAAATACGAACTTTTATCATTTAATTTCCCAATATTCTATCAACTTCATATTTTAAACAAGCTACCATCTGTACAAATGTTATCCAACTATTTTTACGGTTGTTAACAACAGGAGAAATGTATTTATGTTCGACCTTAACATTTGTATAATTACCGTTTTATTTTCAGTTCAGTTCAATTCGGTTTGCACTGGACAGTATGTGGCTAACGAGCCAATCGAGCGTCCAGAATTTCTTTCGGTGGAAAGCTGCATAGAAGCTACCACCACTGCCAAAGCGTTTTTTCTTATTGTGATTTGGATATCCTCGACGATCGCGCTGCCAAGGGATAAGCCAATCGAGCGTCCAGAATTTCCGTCTGTGAAAAGCTTCAAAGGAGCGCCCACCACTGCCAAAGTTGGTTCATTTTTTTCTGGTATCCTCGTCGTATGCGAAGGTACGTCCGGTGTTTTCCAAGCCGTCCTTTGGTCCCAGAATTTGTAGCTGCGACTGAGAAAAACGGAAAGGGTTTCTCTTCACCAAGCCGGTGAGAGGTTAGCTATGGAAAATTGGTGCGTACATTTAAAACATGACATTTAAAACGAGGCATTATATAACAGGATTTTTTTAAATTGTGGTCAAGACCATATAATTTCAAAATGAACAAAAATGGACAATTCTGACAACAGACAACAGGCATATTCACGGGAAAAAGTCTGGGAAAAGCCCAAGCCACAAGGCATCTAAACCCCTTTTGAATGCACCTATTGATGTGCAAGCTATTAGTTTCTCAGGCAGCTTGTTCCAGAAGCTTACCACTCTTTCACTGAAAAAGTGTTGCCTAAGATTCAGACGGCTGTGGTTTTTCGCGAGCTTCAATGTATGTCCTCTAGTTGAGGGGTTGATCGCTCGAGAGAACAGGATTTGACAGCCCTCGTCGCCTAAGCCTTTCAGGATTTTGAAAGTTTCTATGAGGTCACCCCGTAGACGCCGACGCCGAAGGGAGAAGAGACCTAAAGAAATTAGACGTTCTTCGTAGGGTTTCCCAAACATACCTTCAACCATTTTGGTAGCCAGTCGTTGTACTCTTTCTAATAGTAATATGTCCTTTTGAAAGAAGGGACTCCAGGCTTGCACGCAGTATTCTAAATGCGGCCTGACAATCGCCGTATATAAAGGGATAAACACTTCCGGCGTTCTACATGTCAGAACGGATTTAAGCCTAAAGAGTTCTCCTCTAGCTCGTTGTGCAGCGGTGGCACACTGCGCAGCCCATTTGAAGTCCGCTGTTACGACTATACCCAAATCCTTAATCCTCTGAATAGATTGAAAGTCGATCCTACCGTTATTCGCAGTTACTGTAATTCTGTCGACTGCTGCAGACAACAGATGACATTTACTATAGTTCAGAGGAAGATCCCAATCCTGCGACCATTTAATGACCTTTTCAATATCTCTCAACAAATCACCGTGATCACTGGATCCGGTGAATTTGACATCATCAGCAAACATGTAACAGGGACATGACAACTGCGATGCCAGATCATCGATGAAGATCAGAAAGAGTATTGGGCCTAATACTGAACCTTGTGGGACCCCACTGGTAACTGTTGCGAATTCAGAGGTAGTATCGCCTACACGGACCTGGAAGGATGTATCTCGAAGAAAACTGTTTATCCAGTCGTGAAGATTTGAGAGACACTACCCTACTTTAAGAAATCCATGTTGAACCGTGCCTAATGATGAATTGTGCACGAGGTGGTTGCACAATCGATCCCTGATAAGTCTCTCCAAGGTTTTACATAAAACACTAGTCAAGCTTACCGGTCGGAAATTCTTAACTATGTTTGCGCAACCTCCCTTTTGAATGGGTACGACAATGGCTTTCTTCCAGTCATCTGGTAGGATGCCTTTGCAGAACGATTCGTTATATAACTCACATAGAGGCCCTGCTAGTACCGTAGATATTTCCTTTACAATTTTAGGATGCACATCGTCAGGTCCGGCGGATTTATTTCCGTCTAGATTCTTTAGGACACGTGCGACATCATCCGTACAAAAAACTACTTCGCTTAGTGAGGCACCCATTTCCGTATTAAGAGTTGGGACTGAGTGAATCGCATCCCCGCCATCCATTCTATGTACGCTTCGAAAATAATCCAGCAAAGCTGCTGCCTTTTCAGGGTCAGAATTGGCTTTCTGGCCATTGTCTAATATTAGGGTACCTATGTGCTCCTTTGTCTTACCCTTAGACTGAACATAACTACTTCTTAGGGTACTATTTAGCAGACTTCGCCAGGTAAGTTTCGTAGCATCGCTTAAGCTTCCTTGTAGCTTTACTGGGTTGTTCCTCGAAGCCTTATAGCACGACCAATTTCTATAGGTTGGCAAGGCTGTGTATCTCCGCCAGTGTCTGTCACGCCTAATAATGTTGCGTCGCACCGCAGGAGTCCACCAAGGTGGCTTGTTCTTTAGCCGTATAGGTCGAAAAGTTCAGTAAAGGTCTTGAAGACTTAAAATATTGCGCTTAATAACCGACCATTTACTTTTGATATCATTGGTTTCAGAGAACCAGTCACATCGTAAAGCGGAAAGCCGTACAGCATTCCAGTCAACTCGATTTAGATTACGCCTGTATTTGACCGGTAGCTTATGAAAACAGAGAATTGCCTGGAATATTATGGTGACATGGTCACTTTTCCCTAAAGGCTCGGTGCTTGGTCCATTACCTTTTCTTATTTTTGTAAACGACCTGGCAGCGTGTTTGAGTTCACGCTGCTTCCTGTTTGCTGATGATGGTAAGATTCTGGGAACCGACAGTAGAGATACGCTTATCTCTGATTTAGAAAAAGTAATCGAGTGGACAAAGACCTGGGACTTGCCACTAAACCTGGGGAAGAGCTGTCTTCTGTCGACTGATTTAGCGACAACCCAACTAGAAGTTGGTGAAGGAACTATCACAATTGCGGCGGCTCAGAAAGTGAAGGATCTTGGCATTACTATAACAGGCATTTTTATATGGGCTACTCAATGTGCCAAAGCTGCAAACAAGGCTCGCAGAGAATTATCCAGACTTCGCTCAGCGTTATCTTGCCGAAAACCTCCGATCTTCATTCCCTTATACAAAGTAGTCGTGCGGCCTCACTTGGAGTACTGCGTTCAATCCTGGGCACCGTACTTAAAAGAGGATATAGCATGTCTCGAAAGGGTCCAGCGTCTTGCGTCTAGGAAGGTTGAGGGTCAGGCAGGTAAAACTTATGAGGCTAGACTCAAGGACCTCGGTTTGTTCTCACTAAAGTGACGGCGGCTGCGAGGTGACCTAATAGAAGCCTTCAAAATCCCTAAGGGTCTTACGGGCGATAATACTACTGAAATCCTTCATCTTGCCCCTAAAGCAGCTACAAGGTGTAATTCCATGAAACTTCTTAAGAGTAGGCCCAGGTTGATGGCACGTGAGCACTTTTTCAGCAAACGTGTGGTCAACTTCTGGAACAAGCTCCCAGATTGTAAAGTAAGCCTATCAAATGTGTTGAGCCTTAAAAGGGAATTAGACGTTAAATGGTCTATCATAATTCGGCATATTGTCTAATAAAAAAACTTTAGAAAAACAAAAAAACGTATTTTTACATTTTTATCATATCTGTCTAGGCCTGGACAACCCGACAGCAAATTAGCCCACACGCAGTATATGACTGTGTTTCACTTTACCTCGACTAGGCTAGTGATTTCAGACACCACACATTGTTTACGCATATTATTGCCTTGTTTCCTGAATAGCTGACCTCTCACCGTGCTGGTGAAGAGAAACCCTACTTTACTTTCCAGATATTCGGAAACAAGAACGTGTGAAAAGTACGAACTGTACACTCGATATCGAAGTGCCGGGTGCTCAACCGCATACCGTCGAAGGAAATCTGGAACTGGGACCACTTCCAGATGCAATCATGAATTGAATAACGTGCACAAAGTTTCAGTGAACAATGAGGCATACTTTTCAGCTGCAATAATTTCGAATTTTATAACTAATTAAATTTTACACCTTTTGAAATTATTTATTCTTTTCGGTATTCTCATTCTGTTTGTTTTAATTTTCCACAAATAAGTAATTTGTTGTATATTATAAAGAAACATTATGAACTGTTTGTGTTAACCCCACCAAGCTTATTCACGTATTTTTCACTCTCATACAAATTCTGTGATTGAATTATAAAAATTCTCGTTACTTAAACGTTCACATTTTATTTATGTCTTTCGTGTTCATTAGATGTTCTATAAGATTCCCTTCAGTTTGTTTGTTTCGTTTAAAAATTCTCCGATTTTTTTCTTAAAAGTAGGTAGATTCTGTCTAAACACCGTCGATATTGACAAATCTCGAAGAGAACTTGAAATTTCTTGGCCAATCTAACAACTCGCATTTTAAATTAAGATGATTTTTCGGTAATAAATAAAGAAATATATAATTTCTAAAATATACGCATTATAAGTGTGACTGTGCCTTCTAGATTTTCAGGTAATGTTGAACTGTATCATGAAGATCACATAGCCGTTGATGTGCAGCAAATATATAAATTTGCTGCCGTAACTGCCGAAATCGTCTAGTGGAATTTAAATTCTAGCTGTTGGTCTACAAAACCATGGAGTTTTTATCTGGACGCCTGATAAGAAGCATGCTGCATAATGTTCTCAATTCGAATAGCATTGCGGTTTGGTGACTATCATTCTGGAAGATCTTGAAATGCCTTATATAAACCTGTTGGTTTTGATTTTGAAAAGTGAAACTTTTATGTGGAGAAGATCTGTGTACAATGTCCAAACTCAACTTGATGCAAAATGTTAACAACTCCACGAGGATAAGTCTAGAACAACTTGATATTAAATTTGATTCTTACACCGTCCGTCTTTGGTTAGAGTGTAGCGGTTGATCCAACGGAGATTTCACCACTAACAAAGTACGTCTCTGGTTATTGAACGCAATAAACCGGAACACAGTTCGCAACGAATAACAGCATACAGATCCCAGGCAGTCACACGCGATATACTTGTGCCAAAGCAGAATACGAGCGCGGCGTGAATCGTATATTCAAATTGTGTACATATTTACATGTATCATTAAAACAAAACAATAATGAAATATGTAGGGTTATTGTAATAAAATATACAATAATCAAAAACACCATAATACTCACTCTTCAGAACGTTAGAAGAGAGTGAAACGCTCGAAACGAAAGTATAGTTAATCAGCGTAGTCTGCAAAGTTTGCAGGCCACCTGACTCTCCGGCCTGATCGAGTTTTGTGAATTGGAGAGGGTGAGTCAGATGATTAAAGAGAGAGTTTACATGGTTGGGTTGGTTGGGTCGACTGAGAATTGGGTGGGGTTGATAGGAAAAGGTCAACATCCGGGGTACCACTTTGGGTATGAACGTCTGGAGGTGGTGTTTCATCGCAGACTGGTTCAATAAAAGCTGCTTTCAATCGATTAATTGCAACAGTATCTCGAGAACCATTTCGTTCGATGACGAAGTATTTGTCACAGCGGCTAACGACTTTGAAGGGACCGGTGTATGGGGCTTGCAGGGGTTTGCGCGTATGATCAGTTCGAACAAAAACAAAAGAGCATGAATGCAAATCACTTGGTACGTAAACGTTACGGGTGTATGGACGAGTGGGGGTGGCACGTAATTGACGCATGAAGGAGCGTATGCGATTGACATAGTGGGGAATAGTAATGTCAGCTGCAACGTCAGGGGATGCGATCAATTCACCTGGGAGACGGAGTGGTGTGCCGTAAACTAACTCTGCTGCAGAACATCCGAGATCTTCTTTGACGGTAGCACGTATGCCAAGAAGTATCACTGGCAGGTTCTCTGCCCCGTTTTCGGTATTACCATGTGAAATCAATGTTGCTTCCAGCTGTCGATGAAACCGTTCAACAAGTCCGTTCGCGCAAGGATGATAGGCTGTGATTTTGATGTGGTTAGAGCCGAGGAGTATAGTCAACTCACGAAAAAGGGTAGATTGGAACTGTGATCCACGATCAGTAGTAATAGTAGATGGAACACCGTAATTACTTATCCAGTATTGTAGAAAGTTTTTCGCTACGGTCTCAGCTATAATACCGGTAATGGGAATGGCTATAGGCCAGCGGCTGAAACGGTCAACACAAGTTAAATGTGGGTGAAACCATTAGAGATAGCCAGAGGACCGACAATGTCGAGATGAACGTGCTGAAAACGTTGGCTTGGTGGAGGAAAAGATCCTGGAGCACTAAGAGTATGGCGTTGAACTTTACTGCGTTGGCACTGGAGACAGGCTTTTGTCCAATTTTGAATATCTGCATGCATGTTCGGCCAAACAAATCGATCAGTGATCAACTTACGAGTAGCATGAATGCCGGAATGAGAAAGGGAATGTTCAAAAATGGATTTCCTAAGTAATTTCGGTACTAAAGGACGGGAATGTTCGTTGGAAAAATCACACAAAACAGTCAAACTGGAGTTGGGAATGGGAATACGTTGGACTCGGAGGGATGACGAAGATTGGTAGTGCTGCATGTCACTGTCATGTTGCTGAGCCTCTGCTAGCTGCGTGAGATCAAAGTTCGATCGACTGAGTGCTGTGAGTTGCATGCGAGAAAATGCATCGCAACTGTGTTCGACGAAGCAGATAGATAGCGAATGTCACTCGTAAATTGAGAAATATAGTCAAGGTGACGTATCTCACGTGGTGAATATCTATCAGCTGTGGCGGACAAAGCAAAAGTGAGAGGTTTGTGGTCGGTCCAAACAATGAAATCGCGACCTTCAAGCAAATGTCTAAAATGACGAACAGCATAATATATAGCTAACAATTCGCGACCAAATGTACTATAGCGGGTTTGGGTGGGTTGTAGACGACGAGAAAAGAATGCAAGCGGTTTAGTAACACCGTCAATACTTTGCTGCAGGACAGCGCCGACTGCTGCTTGTGATGCATCGGTGGCAAGTGAAAGTGAAGCGTTGGGATTCCTGGACATGTAGGATAACGTAGATGCTTCTTTTAGTGCAGATTTTAATCTCTGAAACGATTCAGCAGCATCTGCAGTCATTTTAAATTGTCGTTCCGTTCCGCGTAACAAATCAGTCATCGGTTGAGCGATGTTAGCACAGTTTGGAATAAATCTTCTGTAATAGTTAACTAACCCGAGGAATCGACGTAACTGTCGAAGCGAGGTGGGACATGGATAATCATTGATGGACGAAATTTTATCAAGCACAGGGCAAATTCCGTTTTGATCGACATGATGTCCCAAGATTTCGAGGGAAGCGACAGCAAAAAGGCATTTATCTGGGTTAACCACAACGCCAAATTGTGAAAGTCGCTGAAAAACAGCATGCAGATGTTCTGCATGTTCCTGTTGAGAAGAACTGGCGATCAGGACGTCATCAATGTAGACATGCACAAAAGATAATCCCTGGAAAACTTGGTCCATGAATCTCTGGAAGGTTTGAGCAGCATTGCGTAAACCGAAGGGCATTTTTAAAAATTCGAAAAGACCAAAGGGTGTGGTAATAGCTGTTTTAGGGATATCTTCGTCGGCGACAGGTATCTGGTGATAAGCAGGCACCAAATCTAGTTTAGAAAACACTGTCTTTCCGTGTAATGAAAGTGCAAAGTCATGAATATGGGGAATGGGGTAACGATCGGGAACAGTAACTCTGTTAAGGGAACGGTAATCACCACATGGTCGCCAAGCATCAGATTTATTTTTCTCCACCATGTGAAGGGGGCTTGCCCAGGGCGATTTGGATGGCCGGATAATTCCCAGTTTGAGCATATGTTCAAACTCACGTTTCGCTACATCGAACTTGTTTGGAGCCAAACGACGGGGCTTGCTAAACACTGGAGGACCACGGGTCACAATGTGGTGTTTAACGTTATGTTTAACGACCGCAGCTTGTGTACAGGGTTTGAAAACTTCCGAAAATTCTTTCAGTAAGTCACTGAACGCAGATGGGATGTCAGGAGTGAGTACACGAATGGTTTGAATAGGGGAATCGCAGGAATTACCAAAGGAGTTAATCTTTGTCAAATTATCAATAAGCTTTCGTTAAGCTATATTGACTGACAGATCAAAATGTGAGAGGAAATCTGCTCCCAGTATCGGTACTTTGACATCAGCCAGCGTGAAAATCCATCGAAAGTCGCGTCGTAGACCCAATTCGACAGAAAGTGATCTTTGACCGAAAGTGGAAATTTTCGTGCCGTTTGCCGCCTGCAACGTCATTGACGAAGGGCTCTTGCGTTCCTTAGTGGATGGTGGGATAACGCTAATCTCAGCACCAGTGTCGATGAGGAATCGCATTTCAGTGGCCCGGTCGTTAACGTAGAAAAGTCGGTTTTGAAGGGTGCCAGACAGAGCTGCTGCGTCTAATGTCTGGCTTCGCGGTCCGTTAGAACGACTAGTAGATCGTTTCTTGGGCTGACGAGGATGATGATTTCGTGAGTTACTTGCAATCACAAGGAATTGAACATCGATTTTAACTCTTCAAAATCATTCTGGACAGGAATGCTTTTATGCGTGTCAGTGGTGTGTCTGACGTGAGACAAGGTAACGCTGTGCGAGATATCGTGAACTTCGTCTGCAATGCGTGCCAAGTGCTGGAGACTGGTGTGCTTGTCCATAATGGCTAGGACTTTGCGGACGTCGTCTGTGAGACTCTGCTGCCATAATTCACGAATGATCTTGTCATCAACAGGCTTGTCTCCTGGTAATTGAAGCATGTGTCGCAGGTGTTGCGAGGGAGTGTGATAACCCATTTCTAAACCGGACAAACGTTTCCGTAGGTTTTGCTCGTCAGTAGATGAAGTACGTGAGATATTGGCATGTTTAAGTGCATCGTACGGATTATCAGCAGGGCGGTTGTAAATTAAATCAGCTACCTCCTTTGCGACGGACGATGGCAACATACCAACTACACGATTATACTGGGATCGTTGAGTTTTTACGCGGTAAGACTCGAAAAGTGCTTCGATCTGTGCGAACCAGAGGCGAGGGTCGTTCATACCAAAAGAGGGAAGACTAAAGTTTGACATAACGTCTGTAGAAATAACCTCAGATGGCGTATCAGAAAATGCTGATTTAAGATCCATTTAGTAAATCAAAATTAGATATGACAGCAAAATCAAAATAACTGGGAGTATATGGTACGAACGAAAATTTCAAAAAGAAAAATGTTCGGGGCTCACCAATTTGTAGCGGTTGATCTAACGGAGATTTCACCACTAACGAAATACGTCTCTGGTTATTGAACGCAATAAACCGGAACACAGTTCGCAACGAATAACAGCATACAAATCCCAGGCAGTCACACGCGATATACTTGTCCCGAAGCAGAACACGAGCGCGGCGTGAATCGTATATTCAAAATTGTGTACATATTTACATGTATCATTGAAACAAACAATAATGAAATATGCAGGGTTATTGCAATAAAATATACAATAATGAAAACACCATAAGAACAATCATTATTTTGAATCAAAATTTTGGGCTATCACATGAAGAACAAAAGAACGTCGTGAAAATCTACTTGTAGTTTGATACTAAGAGTTCTATCACGTCCACACTCACATGTTCACTTTCATTAAATACCAACTTTTTGTGCTTTTTGTCACAAATCGCGCGAAAAGGCAGGCTAAATGATCGTTGGAATTTTCACTACAAAATAGTCAACCACGATTCGATATATTATCTTTAATTATACGCAAGAAATAAAGCAGTGATATCGGCGTCCCCCGGTTGCACGAGTAATTTTTAAGCGAACAGGCTTATCAGTAAAAATTGTACATGAATTGAAATTTTTTTCAAATAATGTATTCTTTTCAGTGAAAAAGGGTTTTCCTCATAAATGAAACAAGGAACCACAACTTATACAAGAGTTAACTCGCTTAAGAGCTTGACTTGGGATGACGAAGTTTGTAAAGCCTCGAATATCACCGCTTAGCTCGACATGGTTTATTAGGAAGAGATGTTCTATACTTCACTGCTCGACGCGATTAACACTGAAATGTGAGATATTACGTTTTTCAATGATGATGCAATACTGGCACAATGTCATCGGTGTTTCGTCATTTCGGATGGTTCACCCGATGTATGTGAGGGCATCTCAAATTTTTCTCATATCCTTGAACTTCTGTAGGTTGCCAAAGGACTGTATGCTTGCCGTTATAAACAAATGTATAATTTGGGTGAACTCAGTATTTTTAGTAGTTACCGACTCGTTATCCTCAAATTAATAATTGATAAATATCGAGAATTCATAAATTAAAATCGGCTTGAAGAGGTTTTACCTGTAACCAAATACTTGATATCTACTAAACTAGCTTTTACAAATCTTTGATAATCCATATCTCACCTCATTATTGTTTACAAGGAATGGTGCGCAAAACTTAATGTAGTCTACGCAGTAGTTGATGTCTCAAACGTTCTCGGTACAAACTTTGGCATATCTTACTCGAATGTCTGAAACCAAATTTCCGTGATATTGGGATGCCCTATTTCGTATGTGCTTATAGTATAGTATAGTGGGAAGCTAGTAATGTTGCTATAGTCTACCACCTAGATTTTATAGAAATCAGATTTTCTTCTTATTTGAATATAGTTTTACCACTCAACTTTTTATCGTTCTGCTTTCGGGTTTGTACTCGTGTTGCTTCCTTGCTGGATTTTATTAGGATCCTGGACTGAAAAAATATGTCAGAATTTGTTTTAATAAAAATTCGAAAAGCTTCCTGCTTTGATATCGACTTTTAAGTTGCAAACCTCTACACATAATAGTAAATTCTAATATCCGAACAAAAAGTGATATGCTGTGGAGTGCTATTTGGTAGTCGTAGCCGACTCCGGAAAAAAAATTCAAGCAGCTTTGAAACGTTTTACCATAAATTCGTTATGAAAATCCCGTACATCAGACAGGAGTCCTTCATTGGATCATTTTATCATTAAATGTGTTGATGAGTAAGGCAATATGTAGTTCAAAATGTCGTAACATTCTGTTGTACTGTAGTGTTGGCCTCCGTCGGTCGATGTCGACCATGGATGTACATCACATCGCATGAATTTCATGTTTTGCAGCTTTGTGAATGACTAAACAGTCTGATTCGGGAGTAACAATCTCTCCCGCAGCGCTTGCAACGATAGTCCGAACTCTGTTGTATTGCATCAGTTGCACGCCGGCAGCGTGATCTGCGTTCAGCAGCCAAGAGCTGTATTTGCTCCTCCCCGGCTTGCAGACGACGCTTTACACAATGCCTCCAAAGTAAGCGGTCAAGAGCAAGTTCTTCCCAGCTTGCGGGGTCAATGTCAATAGCTTTCATATCTCTTTTGCAAACGTCTTTGTACCGCAAGTGCGGTCTGCCCAATGGTCGACTTCCTAATAGCAACTCACCGTAGAGTAGATCTTTCGGAATACGACCATTTTCCATTCTATAGACATGACCAAGCCACCGCAGGCGGCGCTGACGTAATAAGGTGAACATGCTCTGTTGTACATCAACTGAATAGTATTATTGGGAGTAAAGTACGAAATAAGTTGTGTTCTCTGACATGTTAATCTGGAGGGTTTTAAACGTGTGATGCGACTCTCATAGATGTACTTAAACGTTCAGTCATTGCGTGGACGTAGATTTGAATTGAAAATACATTGTTTAAACTCCACATGATCACTCAGGATAGGATAACATTACGTTGCGTAGGTTGCTCCTCAAATAAAAGCAGTTTTAATCGGGGTCGCCTGTGAATGACTCATGTTTCAATGCAATGATACATTTAGTAAGCACATGCTATACGCCCTCAATTTCAGATTCACAGTCAGCTTGGTGGCCTCTTGCATTGTTATCTAACTAAGATTTTTATGAAAAATGCTCTCCTTTCCGACTAATAGATCTACGTTTCAACCACAGTTTATCCGCAGTTATTTAATTAAATTAGATTATTAGATACACCGGTTGAAGCCAGCAGTACTTCGAATATTTCAGTGACATTGTTAATGCAACAGATTGAATATTAAATTGACTGGAAACATTTAAATAATCAAATAATCACTGGAGATTAACTTAAATAACGAAGCAATAGATAAGATGAACTGTTAGACAGCATTCACTATAACGCATATAACCATTTGGAACTTATCAGTAGATGACGTACTTCTTGTAGTTAATAAAAACCTACTTGATTTAAGGGAAAAGATGCAAAACACTAGGGTTTATCTTCATATTATGATCTTCCAATGGTCAAAATCCTAAAAGCTGAACTATAAAACTCGACGAGTTGAAAATGCGGAAATCATGTCAGCAGAGTCGCAATAGGTTTTTAGTTATTACTGCCTCGAATGCGGTATTTGTTAGAATTAACCCAAAGCCAAATACTCCTTCATAAATAAAGACCAACTAATTGTTCATTTGCGTGCATCTCCATCACACACACGTGATTGAACGGGCTCGTCGTATCAACCTTACCTATCAGTGGCATACAAGCGCAACTTGTTTACCATTCTCTCAAAAGTTTCAATCGCATGCGGATCCTGATCCTACTGTCCCTACATGATGAATGCTAACAGCACGAAACTGGTCGTGGTGTATGTTTGTGTGATGGAGATGAATGCAAATGAGCTTTTATAATCATGGTCATGGGTTCAAACCCAGTCTACATGAGTGGGGCTCATGTGATTTAACAGGTTGGTCGTACCAACCTTACCCAACCGTGGCACACAAGCGCGACTTGTTTACCAACTATTTGTGTTTCTCAATGAAATGTAATGGAAAATAAAAACGTTATGTGAACGCGCTCAAATGTAACTAATGGTGGAAACAAAAGTTTCAAACCGACAAGGAGGCCTCGATTATTCTTCCGAATCAGTTTTGACTGTCTTTGTTCAAATGCTTCATTATAATCCCATTTACAATGGAATATTTTCGAAAATACTACTCCTGTGGTAATCAAAGTTTAGTTTTAATTTTAGCTGTTTAGTGTATTTCTTACATGCGTTTAAAACATACACCCTGAAGATAGCAGAAAATCAATACAAACAATCTTTGAACATCGGAAACATTTTGACCCATGGTTCGAAGTAAGCTCTCCATATTCCTTCGTAATAACATATTTTTTCACAGTAACAGAAGAGTTGATAAGAAAACGTGCTGAACATAACGAAGGTGAAATTTATTCCCTCGAGGAGCTGTCACTGCATCAGCAAAATCTGGAATGCATCGAATATCTGGACAAGTGGTGTCGAGATTTGAAAATCCTTTATCTTCAAAACAATCTCATCCCGAGGATAGGTTAGTGGAATTGCGAAACTTGACTGGAAATGACAGAAAATGTCTCACGCTTGAAAAAACTCGAATATCTAAATCTGGCGTTGAATAATATAGAGCGGATCGAAAACCTGGAAGGCAAGTGAGCTTACGTGACTTTCTCACGAAAAAAGGTTGCGAATCTTTGAAAAAATTGGATTTAACGGTGAATTTTATCGGGGATCTATTAAGCGTTGAATCGCTGAGTGGATTGTACGCGCTAGAGGAAATGTAAGTGAATGCGCTGATCAAACGATGATCGTAGATTTCTCACGGGCAATCCTTGTACGGAATATCCCTTCTATCGTGAATTTGTGGTGGCTACGCTACCACAATTGCAAGTAAGTCACTGCGAACTAGTATCGAAAATTCTATTCCCAGTATAGTTTATATAAACACCTGGGAAACTTTTAGAAATGTCTATTTTTCTAATTTGAATGACGATTTTATAAATTAGATGCTCATAAAAGCACTAAAATATTTCTATCAATTTCTGATAGAAATATTTTAATCAAACTCAGATATACAGGAAAAAGCCGAGTAATTGTTTTTAGAAAGTCCAGCAGTACTTAAATATATCAGGTTCACGAAAAGTTATAATGATGTTTCTGTCAGAGCTTAGACTCTCACAAGTTTCTTGTAATATAAAATTAAACAGGAATTTGAGCGATCTGGAGTATGAACAAAATGGTTCGTTACAGGTGTTCATCAAACGTTAGCTTTGCCGACCACCATTTACAACCAGTCTTGCCATGACCAACTAGAAACTGCAAGCAGCCAACTACTGGTTGTGGTGCGTGAATGCGGCGATTTTGATCAATACCACGCAAAATCAACAAGTTCATCATGCTCTACGTAAAAATATTTCGGTTCTAAGTGATATTAGGTCGACAAGCCCCAACTTGAGGACTCTCGAATAAACGGTATCCACGTCACACTATGTTTTCTGTCCAGGCATCAATTGAGTTCAGATTTACATTTCAAAATCAATAACTCAATTTTTACCCTAAAAATGATCATAATCCCTGTCAGCAATAGATCAGTAGCAAGTAACAAATGATTGGCTGGCTTACAAGTATGACTCCATGAAAGTCTAGAAGATAGGAGATGGTGTGACCTATACAGCTGAACAGAGTGAACTCAAACAAACTGGGATGACGTGCTTACAACTCAAATGGAACAAGCGTTCAATTAAGTGTCGTGGACGAGCCGGGTGGCATGTGTACGACATCTTCAGTGCGGCTTTAACTGTCATACATCTTAACGTCACTTCACTGGACAACATACACATTTGAGCAACCTACCCAAAACTGGTACTGACCACTTGTTTGAGATATATCCTCATGCACAACTAGCCACGTGGGATCCAAACCAGGATGACAGACTGTTATTATTATGAATTTATAAAGGAGGAGGATGTTCTGATCGACCGAAAGAACTTGATTATCTCTCCTAAGTAGTAAACTTTACGCAATTTACAATATCATATAACCAGATCCGTGCTCGAGAAACTAGGCTAATGCACTGGAACTGTGCACCTGAGCAGGTTGAGCGGAAAGGAAAAATAAAATATCACCACTTTAATTTCAACATAATATTTTCCGAGAATGTTATCATGCCTTCGAAGGAGTTGTAATTAGCTAGTCATGCGTTGGCGAATATGAAGCAGCGTTGAATAGATCAGCCAACATTTGAGGCAGTAGAGTGAAATGTTGTTGTCAATTAGTACCAAATAGAACTAAATCAATGATGTTCAGTTATAGAATTTGCGGATTCGATAATAACAAATTGTACAAAATAATCCAACACCGAATTCCGAGCTCAAGAAGTTGTATAAAAAATATTCAGCAGAATATTTGATTAAAATCAATAGGAAGAAAATCCGATTTTGATCAACTTAAAACAGTGTAATCTGACATTTTCTCTCTAAATTAGACAATACCATTCTATTACATGTGAGTATATAAGATTTGATCAAAATTTCGCCAGTTTTGATTCCTATTTTAACTCGAAAATATAATGAATATCTCCAGTTTCTTGAGTTTTCCCACAGACTAACCTGATAACAAGGTTAATTATAATTCATCATTCATTCATTTCCTTTCCAGCGATTAGATGGAGAGGAAATCACAAAATCTGAGCGCATATCAGCATTGCAAATGTTGGAACAAATTCGCCCCGGCATCATACAAAAGCAAGAAGAACATAAAACAAAAAGGGTAATGTGATTTTGTTCATTCTAAATTAATCTGTTAAAATAGGCGCAGGAGCGAGCAGCGGCACAAGATAGGTGCAAAGCACACGAAGACAAATTGGCTGCATGTGATGGGTATGATTTTACATTTTTTGTGCTACTGATAAGTGACAGTAGTAAGATGGACGAATTAATTTTGTTCATAATTGTAGATGTCGGATGTTAAAACTAAGATTGTTTCTACAAATTTTCTACAAATTTTTGATTTGAAATGCTTTTTTCCTTCAATAAAATTTATTTGAATGTCCATGTTTCCTTATTTATAAGTAGAAAGTGTTTCCGGTAGCCGCACTTCAGAATATACGCACACTGGTCAACCTCTAATTATCGTAGACACCAATAAGAATATAGTACTCCTCTATCGCGAAGGTTACAAAAATTGCTGGTGATATATTTGCAAAATCTATCGATGTATTTAGTAAAATTTTCAGTGATCGATTTGTTGAATATGTAACATGCTTTATATGATATATGTGTCATACAATCCTGAATCTAGTGATGCTAAACTTTATCAATTAGATGGTACTCCAATGAATATCAATAACACTTTGAACTTAATGCGATCAAAGCGGAAAATAATTCTTTTTCTTTCGCCAATAGATACTTTTTACCAACATAATCTCTGTTGGTACCCGGAGTTTTGACTATTCTTTATCATGCGAAATAGCACGAGTTTCAATATTACTCACCTTTAATTTCATTTATCCATTCGTCTCTTGATTTTCCCAATTCAGTTTCACATATTCTCATCCCTATTTTATCCGGAAAATCTGACTCTTGCACTTAATATTTCAAATTCAGCGATCTCGATCCAATTGTCAGTGAATTTTGGCAAGAGAAGGTTCCATTCACTCCTGAGTCTCGGATAGAAACACACCGATACATGCAGTTACAAGAAAAGGCCAAAAATGCGAAAAATTCAGAGCAAAAGTAAACGTTGATCATATCATTTGACGTTTCCGAATAGGGATATAACGAAAATGCAGAAAAAGACGATCCGCTTGTTCTCTGATGACGGAAGACCCTTCAATATCAATGAACCCAAGTGAGCTCATGTTGTGCGTTTCTCTACATAATCCACTTAATTACGATTGGCTCCCATGTGAAATGTTGAACCATTAAATTTTCAATCAATCGGTACTGAAATACCAGCTGAAGTACAATGGTTTTCATAATGCACAACGCCTAGATGTTTTCCGATTCTGGAGTGATGATCGCTTCCTTTTGTGAGGTAAAATCAATTCCGGTGTTCCTGTTGATCACTTCTGAGTAATGAAGTGAAGCATGTCTGCATACCCAACTAGTAGCTAGAGCTAGTTCTCTGTTTATTACTTACTGATACTGCTCCATTGTAGAAACATGTTTGTAAGAGGATTGCGACCTGTCCCAAGTGCGATGTGAGCAACACACTACATTGTTCAGCCACGAACGCATTGAGCGCTTTACCAAGAATCACTATGTGAACCCTGTTTGAATATCGTGGTTCTTTGTGCGAACCCTATTTAATCGTTGCATCAGGCATAACTTTTTTTAGATAGATTATAATTTGATTCGTAAAATGTTACCGTAGTAAGTAGAAATGGCTCCGCAGAACTACGTTAGATTGCGAGTGAGCAATCAAAATCACGACAATCTGACTCACGTTGAAAAGTTCGGATGTCAGGTGATTGAAAATTATTTCGATTCATTAAATGCGTTGCACGAGCATTTCGGGTTTAGCCGCTGTACAAACACGCTTTATAAAATTACTTTTTTGATACACAACAGCTAACACTAGAAATTGATGTCATTTTACTTGCATTACTGGAATTTACGGAGTTGTAGTGGCGTTGCAATTAGGATGTCGACCATTGGGCAGACCGCACATGCGGTTCAAAGACGTTTGCAAAAAGAGATATGAAAGCTCTTGGCATTTACACTGCGAGTTGGGAAGAACTTGCTCTCGACCGCTCACATTAGAGGCATTGCATAAAGCGTCGTCTGCAAGCTGAGGAGGAGCAGATACAGCTCTTGGCTGCTGAACGCAGATCACGTCGCCGGCGTGCAACTTACACCCAACGACCGAGTTCTGCCTTTCGCTACGGGAGAGATTGTTCCTCCCGAATCGGACTGTTTAGTCATTCAAAAAGCTGTAGAATATGAACCATCATGCGATTGTGATGTACATCCATGGTCGACATCGACCGAAGGAGGCAAACAACAATAGTGGTGCCAAAAATGTTCACAAGAAATATTGGTAGATGTTTCAGACTTCCGATCAAACAATTTTGTCTCTTGCATGCATTCTATAACTGCTTTCCTCAGTAATCAATGATCGCTGAGTAATCCAGAAACAATATTTCAGTGTAGCACATCCCATTGCACAAATTGTGCCTTCAACGAATTTAGATTAAGAAACTGCCTGTCACACAAAGTGCATTGGTAAATACTTTCTGTACTTTTCATAAAGACACGCTTCAGTATCAGAAAAGAGTAAATGTTGTACAGTGCGGTACACGAACTATTCCCCGTTTTAACATTAGACCAACTCCAATAGTCTCTAAAGTATATTTTCTAAATTGGAGAAAGTCTAGTTGGCCAGGCTTAAGGGACTTAGCTTGCTTTAATAATCATGCGGAGTAGCCTGTGTACTAGCATTCTGATGAGCCTCTATTTATCTAGGCTTTGAAAAATCGTCATTTCTGTATTCAAATCAGCCTATAACGGTCTAACCTTGTGCAGTTATTTTTACCTCATCGCTAAATGAGTGGCAAACAGTTAAAAGATGACATTACAAAGAAAGATTTATCTTAATTTACGTGTGTCCCACTTTGCGAACGCTATGCTATTGCGCATGTTTTTGAGACAACCTCTATTAGCAACGAAGTAATAGTTTATAAGTTAGCCGTATTTTGGTTTCTGGATTGGATCAGTATACAAGTTTGACCGAAACCATATATCTGGCGTTACGGGTGAGATTTCGTGACTTTGAGGATCGTCGAGATGTTTAATCTTTGTATAACACACAATAGTTACAAATACTCAAACTGAAGCGGTGCTGTTGAAGGGTAGTATATAGCGAGCCAGCCCTGTCTAACTTTAACCACGCTTAGTGACAACGGAATTGACATGCAGGGATTATTAGGGCCTTTTAAACCATAAGTGCTGTAAGAGCTCCGTACCAAACACGAAAAAATCTATATCTTTAGATTTTGCGTATTGATTTTTATTCTGGTGCAGTACTTATGTTCAGATTGAATACTAATTTGAGGACCATAATTCTAACTTTCGTGAGAAGACTATATTTGTGACCGGTTGGTAATCGTTCAACAATTATAAATACCGGCACTTTCTTATTGACGCAGACAATAATCTTGTGACTTTCGCTTTCAAATCATTCGCTCTTCATGTTTTCACCGAATTGTGTGCGGTGACGTTTTACTAGCATATGCGCCTGCATTGGAAAAATTGCCTCCGGTCTTTAGCACTCATCTATTGTCGACGAAAAGTTTATTTTTCTGAGCATTGAAACACCGAAACAAGTGGTGAATAATGTTGTAATTTGAAGTCGGTTTTTAGCAGGTTTTAGCACAAACAAGCTTTAGATAACTCCAGCGGAGGAGTAATGCAGAAATGACCAGTGCCGGTCAAATCTGCACCCAGGAACCAGTACGGGTTAGTGGCTGCTGTTATATATCAAGACAGTGCGATTGGAATAACTGAACCATTGGTTAGGCCCTAGTGGTGTATTTTGACGATTGCGTTATAGCAACGACTGTCTTTTGAACTCCCTCGTCTCGGCTTACAGAACAACGCTCGTATTCCGGATCTAATCTTTTCAAGAGTGACGGCGTTATGCAGTTCAATCAAGTTTGAAGAAAAAGGAGAAATGTAAATGGAGAGAAGGGTAGTACTGTTGTTCGCTGCCTGTTGATGTTATTGTCCACGATATCCAATTGTTAGTTGCTTCGCGCCATTTGATTTTTTTGATACTGTTCGATGTCACTGGCCGTGTGGCGAAGGTCGATCAATATACACGTGATGTTAACAGGCTTTTGAATCGCATGTTAGCAAAAGATGGAGTAGTAAATATAAATGTACAATATTAATTGTGTAGAGACACTGGTCTGCTGCAAACCTTCAAACAGTGGAAAGTAGTGAATATCGGTATAATTTGAGGCAACTATTAAATTGGTTTGGCACTTTTAAAAACATTCAACATTCGTTTTAACAATCAGCATTGTGGATACAAGAGAACCCATTGAATCATAATTGAATAAATCATTATTGAATGATTCATTATTGAATGATCTATTATTGAATTAAGAAGCTAATTAAAGGGACATCACTTTCGTTCAAATACACACTACGAGATTTTTTCTCTCTTACTTAGTGACAGTGAGCTTTTTCACTAATTTCAAAAAATTTCAATTTGAAACCACCTTTGTGCGGGGTTTTCAACACAAACGTTGATGTAACCGAAAAACATATTTTCTCCACACAGGGTTCAGTTCTCGCTAAATGAGAAACAGACGGACGAACTTGAGGCATATGAACTCGACGTGGCCGTATTTCGGTGAGCTCACACCTTAATAAACTGCAACTGGATGCTTTTGTTGCGTTTGCACTATTTGAAATACAGCCTTTTCTAAAATTTAGGTTTAAAATGCCACTCCCATCACGACTTTTTATCGGCTTCGTTCGTAGAACTACTGTGCTCACATTCATGACGTTCAAGTAGAATTTGTTTATTTCTTTTCTGCTTTTTCAATGTTCATTGAAACGAAGCTTAGTGGGCCCATCTGATGATAGCAAACACACAGGTAATTTCAGCAAGATAATTACACTGATTCACGCAAGATTAACAAAATTTAAAACAACACACGAATATTTTTTCATGTGGATATAATTCATTCATTTCATTCATTCCTCTCCCTGCCGGGTGGCACATGAGGCGAAGACAACTTCACGCCAGTGGTTCCGGTCTGTCGCTGCTTCCGTTGCCGTCTGCACCGTGAATCCTCGTGCATGTAGTTCGCGTTCCAACGTTCTGCGCCAAGTTTCTTTGGGCCGTCCCCTTTTTCGTTTACCTTGCGGATGCGAGTGCACGGCTAGCTTCGTATGCGAACTGGGATCCATCCTGCAGACATGACCGAACCACGGATCTGTTGTCATAGTTTCCGTAGCAATGTAGGTTTTACGGGATAGGGTTGCTAACTCTAAGCCCAACCCTCCTCCTTTCTCAGACGGGCTTGGGACCGTCCTTGGCGGAGTTATGTGGATATAATTCGCTATTTGACAGCTGAAATAGCTACAGTTGGGGTGACCGGTCTTCCAGGTTGAAGGCCAAGAGAACAGATTTCGCAGTGTCTGCTTTATTAAACTGATACAACTCAAAAGCGTGTTCTGTGGTAGTCCTGTTGTCAGTAGGTTTTTGGATTAATTGATTCATCTTGTGAGTTGTCAAGTGAAGTGGTGAAGAAAGTATGTTATTCTGAGGGTGACAGTGTAACCTGAAAGGGAGCTCTCATGCTGATGTCACGCTACTAGTTAAAACACTTGATTTAATGTCTGCCAGATTCAAGGATCAACCATCTCATACACCTGTGTCTGCGCCTAACATTATACATGTTCATTAACCCTTAGGTTCTAATCTTCCCCATCTTTTTAGGAATTTTAATATGTCATGGTTGTATGACAGTTAAGCACTGCGTAATTGATACCGATGTCATGCTGACCATGATGATCATCACGCTGATCTTAGATCATCTGAAATTAGCTTACTAAGTTGGAAGGATCCACAACTATTCAACTATCTCAAAACGTGTTAACCTGACATTAGAGTCGGGAATATTTATTTTATTATTGTAAAATATTTGTGATGTAACACGTTTGTAGTTGCTGATTTCATTTTGTGCGTCAACAGCCACATGGACACATCGTTGATCGATTGCGACGTCCAGCCGAACTACGTCCGTGTGACCCTGCGAGGAAAGGTAAAATCACACTTCTTTCTAAAAAGCTCATTTGTATGTATTTCCAACACACACACACGCCTAACAACCCGTTTCATGCTGTTTGCATTGATCAGGTAGGGACAGTAGGATCAGGATCCGCATGCGCTTGAAACAGTTGAGGAATGGTAAACAATTTGCGCTTGTATGCCACTGTTGTATAAGGTTGGTACGACCATTGTGTTCAATCACATGAGCCCACACTCATGTAGACAGGCTTTGAACCTATGACCATGAACAACAAAGCTCATTTGCATAAATTTCCATCACACACACACACCACGACCGGTCGTACGAACCTTATCCATCAGTGGCATACAACCGCAACTTGTTTACAAAACTTCTTTCTGTTTAAACAATTGGTTTACTCTGAAGGATAGTTACCAGAGTTGTTATTGCGTATAATTATTCATCTGCTTTATCGAAACGTCTGATGTCATTATTTATTTACAATTTCTTTTCGCGACTTCCGTCTTTGTATCACCAATCTACAACCGCGTGCGCTTAGTTACCTTCGGTAAAACCATTCTGATCCTAAAACTTCCATTCTGATTCTACGTCTTGGCTATTGTAGAATTTCAAAAATTCAATAGCATGACTTTTCCTACTATAAATCCCTCCAAAATACTAATGGGTACTTTTTAGATCGGATTTAAGAGACAGCCTTTTATTTTTGGAAATATGGTTTGTTCCTCATTGTAACCAGATGAATGAAGTAGATGCACACATTGCCAAGTTTACTTCAGTTTATACGTAGGTTGAATAAAGCTCATTACATTGGAACAGAATGCGGTCAAAAACAAGTTTCGCTTATACGCCACTGTTGGATCGGTCGTGAGGTTTGTGTTATGAAACTGCATGCAAATGAGCATTTTAGACCATGGCCATTGGTTTCAACCCTATCGATATGTATTTAGGCACATGTGATTGAACTGGTTGTTCGTGCCAACCTTGTCCAACAGTGGCATACAAGCGCAATTTGTTTTCCATTTTTTCATTGTTTAAAGCTCATACGAATCCTAAGCGTATTGTCCCGACCTGATGTGTGCGGACATCACGAAACCGGTCGTGGGTTGTGTGTGATGGAAATGCATACAAATGATAATACGAGAAAATCTGTCATGATCAGTGGATTGAATTGATATTCACTTCAAATAATAACGCAACTTCGAAACTCGGCATGAAAATGTGTGGGTGTTGCTGTTGTTGGCCTCCTTTGGTCGATGTCAGCGTTTGAGTGCGCGTGTCGATTTTATGACCCACAACGTTTCAGAGGAGTAAACATTTCGATTCGGAATTAACCAGCTCCTTCGCAGTGCTCACAGTGATAGCAGCACTATATCGATCGGTGTTCAGTAGGACGCTGACAGTCCGATCTACGATCAATTGCCGAGCGGGGTATAAGCCTTTACTCAGCTTAGTCATACCACGCATAGAAATTGTGCGAAATCTGTCAGCATTCGTCTCTCAACGTATTTTAAATACGTACTACACGTTGGTATGTATTATGACTAAGCCTCCTTTAGTCAATGTCGGTAGTAGATAAACATCTGACGCTCATGATTATTTCTTGTTCCGCAGCGGTTCAAATGGCTGAGTAGTTTGATTATGGAGAAAAGATCTCTCCAGAAGCGTTCACAGCAATAGACTTTACTTAGCTGATCGACAGCATGTGCATACGAAATGTGTGATCTATCTTCAGCAGCCGAAGGCAGTATATGTTCCTCCCGAGCTTTAAGATGTCCTTTCACATATTGCTTCCAAAGTGAGCTATCAAGCACAAGTTCTTCACTAGTAGATAAAATGACAAAATTAAATTTTTAAAAAAAATATGCTGACAATGATTTGAGAACTCAATTATAATTGAGGTTATAGCCTGTACAATCGTTGTGCCTTGTTAGGTTATATTTGATTATCAGAGACTATGTAGTTTCTATTTTATACTAGGCATTTGGATTTTTACAAAAATGTTTGCTTGCAGGCGAGTAGAATGATCGCATCAAGTGAAGATTAAACGGGGCAAAATCATCCGATCAAAGCCAATAGAGTCATCTGAAATGACACAATTTTCTAGAATATTTTCAGTAGCATGAGCATATGCAGTTTACCATTAAAAGAAATTGTGCTAAAGCTTTTCATATCATCCATACTTAAAACCGATTTCAACGCAGCGACGCATGTGTAGCAATTTTTTAATCATTTTTCTAATATTGAAAATGTGAAATTTTATTTTCATCTTTTTTGAATTTACAATACGAATTTTGCCTAACCTTATCGCCAGATTTTACAACTCGCTTTGCCGGAAGAAGTCCAAGCCGATAAATCAGAGGCGAAACGCTCGCAAACGACAGGACACCTTATTGTCTGGATGCCAAAGGTTTGTGTCAATGCACCAAAGGCTTAACAAAAACGTACCATTCAATTTACAGGAATGAGATATATTTAAGTTGAACACATTCTCTCGTTATAAATTAACTTATTTGTGATTATAATCATGTGTTGCGCACTGCTGTGCCTATCAATACGCTGTCATAGTGGATTTACCAGTCAACGGAAAAACTTTATCGTAGTATTTTCATTCTCCCCAAATTTTGCAATGCTTCTATGGTGCTTACCTGATAGGTACTAACTTGTTTGTACCAACAGAATGAAAAGAGCTACACGTGAATAAATCCTCGAAAAAAACCTACAACTCAGAAATATACTACTTGTCAGAAGAACAATTTCAACCGAGTGCATTATTTCATATAACACAGAAAGTAAACTAAAATTTAACAGGCATATCTGACGGATACTGGTGAGAGTAGGAAGTTTCGGGTAAAACTGTTGTAGAGTTTGACATATCCACGGTTGTCAATTTAATATGCTAGAATTTAGTTTGCATGAATTATAAAACAATTTTACTCATCAACGTTTAAACAAAAAGCATTGTATTAATGAGAAAGCAACCTTTTTAAATTAACAAGCTCGGTATTATCAGCCGCCGGTATGCACGACGCTATTAGAGTATCGGTCGAAGAGTAAAAATATGATCAGCAAAACTCGCACCAAGCGTGAAGTCGGCTTATCTCGATTCTGTGAGTTCTCATGGGATATATCATCAGACATGAGCATTATGAGAACAAACCACTATTGATAAGATCGATCGATATTCTTCGGTGACCGGAGCACAAACTCCACAAACCGAAGTTGAAATTTTATATGTCCTTATTTCCTAGAAGTAGTTTATCAAATGGATTATCACAAAGAAGATGGTAGTTGCAAAAAATGCTGAGGATAAACGTTATTTTTATTCCTTTTACATTTATTTAAAAAGGCACTCAACAGAGTTATGACGAAATTTCGCAAACTATTTTCAATAGAGTAGCTTTTCATACTAAATATTCCTGTAAATCCAGAGTAACGTACATCTAACTCCCAACATCTAACAGGTATAGGACACGCTAAATTTTTCGAAATATCTCAAATATGATCATAACATGAAATCTTTCGTCGTAAGAACTACGAACTCTCGAAGCGTGCGAGTTAACTCGTAAACATCCCTCATTGTGTGGTCGCGAGTTAAGGTAAATATTCGCATCTACTGTAACAGCACGCATCCTAATAGTAAATTGGATCCTATAAATTGTCGAGCTAACCACGATCTACGAACACCGCCACGAAATAAGCAGAGCCTCGGGACAGAAGGCCTTATTAGAGACCCGTGGTTTTCTTAGGTTAATGCTTCAGCGTTTGAAGCTGGAGCGGTAAATAAAAAAGTGTTTCGAGAATTGTTTGGTAAGTTTCAGAAAATGTGTGACAGCTGTTTAGTAGAGGCTTTTCCTCGAGAACCACTTTCTCTTTATGCAAATAATTAATCAGTCGTAGGACCCTGAAACCTGTTTATCTGATCACTTTCCGCGAATTGCCTTGTCTGATTGATTATGCAAGGGTATTGCTTCCAAGAAATTACAGGCTCACAGTTTAATCCAGCTCCAATCTATCAGTCCCAAGAATTATGCCATCAGTATGCATAGTCAATCATTCACGAATTTGACTGAAACACTGATTGCTTCTAATGACTTACACTTGGTTTTCTTCTCCAAGGCGACCCAGACGATAAAACCAAAAGTAACAAAACCAACGAAAGCAAAATCACAGGTGGATACTAAAAGGTGAGGTTTTATACAATCCTCATATATTCCCAATGATTGTTTAATCTACATGCATTGTGAAACTTATTTTCCATTGTTCTGGTACATTTGAATCTGACATGTATTACATATAGAACAGCTCAAGCTTTCTATTGAGGTTTAGATGTCCTTTTCAATATAGGTTAATTAAAAATTAAGCAACCACGCATTTGTTAGCTTTCTTGATGCATACATGGATAAATTTGTCACGTACTTACTCTTATACGGTTAGCTCTGTAGGCGGATTAGTCGGCTTCATGGGTATATGGAATTACGCCAGTTCACATCATCTTAGTGAGGGCCAACTCTTCGAGGACCTGTGGTTTGTAACAATCAGCTATGTACAAAAACTGACTTGGGCATATTAATACTATGGAAGATGCATTCGTGAACATTCCAGTTGATATAAGATGTTAAGTTGATTCGATGTCAAGCCGGACTATGTAGATTGAGGTATCTTCCATCGGTATATATCAACCATCTCTTCTGTAACGTTTAAAACCATATAGGATACCCTCAATTCGATGGCACTTGTACGTTGCCGGTGTGATGTACGTTTAACAGCCAAAAGTATAACTCTCACGTCCTCCGTTTAAAGCTGTCGACTAACATTAGACGTAAAGAAAAAGCATCGAAGAGCAAGTTATTTCTAAATCGTTGGTTTAATTTTCAAAGCTTTATTATTGTGGTTGACTTAGATCAACTGTGTGGATCCGTCCTCTAAATGTTGGCTGTGTCAATCTGATTAACAGGGGCATTCAAGTATAATTTTGTTTACCACTTATCCACTGTGTAAAGGCTCACTGAACCTAATCTTACCGTCTCCACCTGATGATGGCAAGCAGCCAGAAGCCGGTAGTGGTGTGTAAGTGCAAAGGACATGAGCACTCCAAAACTGGCCATCTAGTATTGCTCTTACAAACGTTATTATTCCGTAATTGCGGTCTGCTCGCAAGTCAAATTCCATATTTCGATATCTCTGAAACATATCTTTTGGAATACGGCCATTTTCCGTTTCATAAACAGAACCTTGCTTGCTTAAGCGATGCTTTTATAATAGAGTGATCATGTTTTGTGTACTAAGCTTGGAAATAAAACCTATGCATTTTAACGATTCCGCCTGAGATTAGTTTAAGTTGTGACGTCTGTCCAATGGGTCAACTCTATACCGTTTGCGCTCCTATCTCGTTTGCATGATTCCTGACTCGCTTAGCTGAGGCATTTAGTAAACACTTGCGTTAAAGCATCAATTTTGTTTTTACTTTCAGTTTCCAAATGCTTGCACGATAGTTCATCAGACAGAAGTTTTCCCTGAAATTTCAATCGTGAAACTAAACTCATGTACTGCTTTGAGCTGACAATTTGTAGCTTAGTTAATTTGAGACAACAATGCTCCGCGGTTACAAAATTTTATCTTGCTTGTGCTAATACTAATGAAATGGGGGTGTTTCACTAAATCGTTTTTTAAATCTTGTATCATTTAAAAAGTTTGTTGTTGTTTGCCTCCTTCGGTCGATGTCGACCATGGATGTACATCACAATCGCATGAATTTTCATGTTCTACAGCTTTTTGAATGATTAAGCAGTCTGATTCAGGAGGAACAATCTCTCCCGAAGCGCTTGTAACGATAGTCAGAACTCGGTTGTAGGGCGTCAGTTGCACGCCGGCGGCGTGATCACCGTTCATCAGCCAAGAGCTGTACCTGCAACGATGCTTTACACAATGCCTTCAAAGTGAACAATCAAGAGCAAGTTCTTCCCAACGCGTCGGGTCAATGCCAAGAGTTTTCATATCTCTTTTGCAAACATGCTTGTACCGCAAGTGCTGTCTGCCCAATGGTCGACTTCCTAATTGCAACTCACCGTAGAGTAGATCTTTCGGAATACGACCATTTTCCATTCTATAGACACGACCAAGCCACCGCAGGCTGCGCTGACGTAATAGGGTGAACATGCTCTGTAGACCAGCTTTTGAAAGCACTTCAGCGTTAGTCACTCTGTCCATCCACGATATGTTCAAGATACGGCGGATGCTTCGTAGATTGAAAGCATTCAGCTTCCGTTCGTGTCTTGCGTGGGTGGTCCAGGTTTCACTCTCTTACAGTGAAGCATAGAGAAGAAGAAGAAGAGAGAAGAAGAAAAGAACTTTATTCGTTAAAACGAATTTTCAGTTAATCAAAATATTTTAAACACAGAATTAAAATACGAATAAGGGGGACGTCAAACTTTGATGGGAAAATTTGAGATTGCCAGTCACATTCAAAATCAAAACAGTTTCGGTTCCGTCTGCAGGCATTTATGAGTTTTCTTTCGCATTTTTCTGACCGGCGCAGCAAATTCCCCATCCTTCAAAAAATAAAAATATTGCGCAGCGTTTAAAGCGTGCGGGGCATCAAACGTCCTTTGTTTACATGTTCACGACATGTTAAAACGTTTTAAAAACAAAAGGTTCCGTGTTGACTGAAAAAATAAAAACGCACGAAAACATTAATTTTGAGCACGGCCGATTCAAAGGCCCCGCACGCGCTGTACACCATCAGCTTCGTCTTTACAGTCAGCTTGCGGTTACCCCAAACACGAGAGTTCAATCGGGACAAAATGACAGCTGTTATGCCAATCCGCTTATCAATCTCCCTCCCTGACGAGAGGTTATCCGCAACGGGTGAACCAAGATAAATGAAATGATGTACCGGTTCAAGCTGTTAGTTTCCAACAGTGATGTTTGGAGGCGATAGAGTCCCTTGGCCAAGGACTTTGGTCTTGCTCATGCTTATTGTTAGCCCAAAGTCTTTGCATGCCGACGAAAAACAGTCCATTAGCGACTGGAGGTTCTCTTGGGAGTGAGAAATAATTGCTGCATCGTCGGCAAACAGCAGGTCACGGATTAGCACATTTCGTGCCTTGGTTTGTTCTCTCAACCGGGTCATGTTGAACAGCTTGTCATCACTTCTGTCCTCGTCCTAAAAGCATGCTTTTAGAAGCAGAGCAAAGAAAATGCTAAACAGCGCGGGATCAAGAACACGGCCTTGTTTGACGCCTCGGACTTATACGGACTTAATAAGCGTCAATGTGGCGCGCATCTTTATATGGTAGAAAGAAACATGAGCGATTGTTTTAGGAACTGAAATTCTTTCACAAAACGTTACAGATAATATGGTAAATCACATCCGGGAAGATCAATAAACGCTATTCTGCAAATCATGTTAGCCAGAAATAATTTAAAACAGCCCTTGAAAAGTCATTTAGATACTTCTACATTTTTGATTCAAGTAACCCAAATGTCCTCAATTTAGTACACTAAGACCCAGATATACCTGATTGTATTGTCATGTCTTCCGTCGATCGATATTTACACTGAATGGCTTCGCAACCGCAAGATGATTTCACACCCCGCTGGTCTTCACATGTCGATGCCCGTTTATATCCGTCAGTCGAGAATTATGTTCGAGTGATTCGGAATTATTCTCAAGTTTTGATATCAGCCGATCGCGATTAAAAGGGCACCAGACCCAGAACAAAATAGTTTCGTATGAACGTACCCCAGTAGGTAATGACGTAATGGATGGAGGCGCACACAAATATGATTTTTGTTCCTTAATAATAATTTTAAATTTTACCCGTATTTTCGACTCTATAGCTCCACTGCGACCAATGTGAAGCATTCAAACACCACTTCCAATGCGCTGTTGGAGTTGGAACGAAACGTCAAGCGCGAACCCGAATGGAAATCGATCGTTCAATTAAAGGAAAACGGAAATCTTCATAAAGGGCAGGTTAAAAACGCCACCCAAGAGAGACCAAACAGTCCAGGTTTCGTTGACTGTCCTGAAGTCCCGCCCTTGATTTGATCATGATGTTAGAATTTTGCTGTATAATCACTTCTTCAACTTTGTGTTTGACAGCCACGTACGATACATTTTATTGTAATTTCAAGCTTCTAAATTGTATTCGTATTCCTATTAAATGTCTGAACAATACTTCCGGTTATTTGTGCTCTCACCTACTGAACTTCAAATTTCAAGATTTATGGTTAAAAGCAAATAATTTTGCAATAACCATAGAGTCGAACTATAGGTACAAATGTATAAATAAAATCAAAATCGATATTTGAGGGCAAAATTCGGATTAGCTCTCATATAATCATCAAGTTTCGATTTGAATATAGATAAACTGTTTGAGCTTACCAAATCGGCAGATAGGGAATTCCAAACAAAGCACATATGCACCGAATAAAATACCTGCGGCAGTTACGTTTGGAGTGTGGTATTTCCAACTTGCAACCGTGACCACGGCTGTTTCTGGAAGTTCGAAGGTGGAATAATATGTCCAGGGAGTTGGGAACAGTATTGAGTATTTTGTATGCGAGGATGAGATCACCTCGCATTCTCCTTTGTGCAATTATCCTCAGCTCCAGTCGTCTGAGTAGCTCTGCGAATGGCATATTTTAGAGTCCAATGGCAAGCTTAGAATCTCTCTAATATATGCCATCCAGAAGTAAGATGCCTTTTCGGAGCCGTTGTGTCCAGGCTTGTACGGCGTAGTCTAGAACCGGATGTATATATGTGTTCACCACGAGAGGAAAACACCCTGGGGGAAAACGTCCGCCTTAACATGCCGAGCAGCCAAGACTCGCTTATGTAATCGGCTTCGCATTGTAGAACATTTTTAAAACTACCGCAAATCCAGACACCCAGGTCCTTTTCTTCCAATGTGTACTCCAGGATTTTGTCGCCGAGCTTGAATGGATAGGAAAAGTCGAGCTCACGACCGATCTGCAGGATCTTAGAATTTTGCTTATTCTATGGAAGTTTATTATCGGATTTCCAGTTGTACAAAGCATTCAAATCGTTTTGTAGCAAAATACAATCATCAGCTTTGCTGATTCGCCTCAATGCTTTTATATCGTCAGCAAACCGAACCATCTTACTATCATTTGGTATTGGCAAGTCGATCATATAGATTAGGAACAGTATTGATCCAAGAACTGATCCTTGTGGAACACCGCTAGTGAAATTGAGTTTCTTCGATAATAGGCCGTCCACACGAACTCTGATGTGTCTGTTGCTGAGGTAATCACGTATCAATTTAAAAAGTCTTAAAACAATACCCTGTTTCTTAAGCTTGTTCAAGAGTAAATTATGATAAACTTTGCTGAATGCGTTAGAAATGTCCAGGTAGCACGCATGAATACAGCCCCCGCATCTACAACCCTCGTCCAATCGTCTAAGCTTGTCAGAAAATATGTTAGACGAGAGCGATTTCGGTAAAATTCATGTTTGGCAACTGTCAAAATTTCGTTCATTTCCAGATGTCGCACTATTACCACGGTTATTATTCGCACAAAACCTTTGATACCGAAGACAGCAATGTCACTGGCCTCTAATTTTTAACCTCATAACGGAAATCACCTTTGTAAATGGGTGTTTTTCACCCGTTTACAATCATTTAGCGCCACACCAGCTTGAAGGAAATCATTAAACATGCAGGATAGAGGTTCAGATAGCTGCGCACGGCAGGTGTTGAGCAGCTTTTGACTTACCTCGTCTGGTCCTGGCAATTTCTTTACTTTCAACTTTCGTAAGTGCTGCGCTACCACAATCGGAGTAATCAATACTTCACTCAATGTCGGAAGGTAAAATCGAATGATTTGGTTCCTAATCTGGCTCCGTGGATTTCGGTGCAAAAATTCCGGCATAAATTCTGCTAACAGGTCAGCGGTCTGTTTAATGTATTCAGTGAAGCCGGACGAAGTTTTTAGTGCAAATACTCCTGGTTTACTATTCGTTCTATCTTTACAAGTCTATACAAGAGCTTCGGATTCTGGTGCATATGAGAAATCAATTGCGATTGGAACGCTTGTTTATCATCTCAAATTAAGCTGATAACTTTGTTTCGCGGTCGTGTAAATTGTGCCCAAGAATCAGCTGTGTTAATAGGCTTGTGAAACTCCCATGCTATTGCCATTTGTTTCATCCACTTTGTAGTCCTGCTTCGTAGTATTAATTTATTGCTTTGAGAAGTTTTCATTAAAACGAACATTGAAAGTTCCTCTAATATAGATTTCAGGTGCTTTAAGGGAGAGAGCCAATGATTATCCGGATCGGAGTAATGCAGTCGTGGGAAACCAGTGCTTTGCAACTCGGCGCACAGAGCACGGTAGTTCAACCTTCCGACGCATTTTGTTCCGTCAGCGCTACAAAACGTACTCGAATTCTAGGACAACGTGATCGCTGCGTCGGATTGGCGGTTTATAAACGATATTCTCGAGAGCTGTGGAATCTGATGTAAGTATTAGTTCCATGGTAGACGGCTGGTCTGAACCGTCGAGTAAATCCAAAAACGTGGTTATAAAGAGGAGCGTAATCCAAGACGGCTCAAAGTTCATATTCAAGTGTCTCTGATGGATGATCATCTCGGCTATAGAGCTGGGCAAAGTTGAAATCCTTCATTATCATTAATTGATTATTATACCGCGTTGTTACATAGCGCAAAGCATTAATTAATTTATTGTTTGAACGCAGAAATAGTAAGCTTAAAATCTGCACTCAAAACCACCGTTATCTCGGGTTCGCAAATATTTACTTCGGTCGATGAGACGGAGCCCTTTGATAGGAACCATTTTTACAAATATCACTAACAACTACACTCATTTGGTTCTCAATTTAGATTTCGGTGATGGAGTCCAATCAAATTTGTGAGTCTATTATTGAATGCCATGCCATTTCCCGCCAAAAAGTCATTCGTCTTCGGGTGCCCAATTTTTGAATGCACTTTCAATCTAACATAATTATACAATGTATACTTTAACGTATGATTACGTGTCACATTTGTAAGTACATAAACTATGAAATAACCCAAATCCATCTGTTCGTTGCTAACAACAAATTCGTTTGTATGAAGCAAAAAGTTAAAAGATTTGAACTGGTTTCTCAAGTTGTAAAATTAATCCTGACCTAATGTCTGCTTTAAATTCGAATACATTTTAAAAAGTGGCCTGTTTATGCCACTGTTGGACAAGTTTGGTGCGACTAACCTGTTCAATCACACGAGCCTACACGTATGTAGATAGGGTTTGAACCCATGATCAACAACAGAGAGCTCATATGCATTATTTTCATCACATACAAATCCCACAACCGGAATATGGGTTCAAACCTTATCTATAAGAAGGTGGGCTCATGTGATTGAACTGGTTTGTCGTACCAACCTTATCCCACAGTGGCATACAAGCGCAATTTGTGTACTATCATTTCACTGTTTCCAGCGCATGCGGATCCTGATCCTGCTGTTCCTACCTGATGAGTGCAAACAACAGAAATCTGGTCTTGGGGTGTGTATGTTTTTACCATTATACCACTGCTTCAGGTCTCACTGAACCTGAAGTTAATGTGCTCACCTTGTGTTCGCCGAGCTTGCGTAGTTGTTCGTGGACGTTTCGTCATCAGGCTAGATGACATCATCAGCAAAACTTCTTTTCATCTGTCGGCATCGATAATCCACGGAAAATGAAATGCTGCAACGGAAAACACTGTGAACTTGCAGCAACTGCAAAGCTTCGCGCTAAGTCAGTGACATTTCATGGCGCGAAAAGGTACCCAAAGGTTGATATGGGAAATTAATTAATATTAGCTGCTCTCAATTACTTTTCAGAATTTTGTAAGTTAAGACAAGAGATAATAATATTCTTCTTTCCTTCAAGTTGTTGTGAGTTATCTTGGACATATCCACCGTAATTAAACTTTAAAAACTTTGCCTCCATTAGTGGAAGATAGTTGAAACATTGGAAACGTAGTTGACAGAAATATGCTTGAAAACCACTGTTTTTTATGGATTATAAAAATTACTACGGAGTTTATAGTGTGATAATTTTCAACTACTCAAGATTGAATGATCGATCAAGATTAATGACCGTTGCAATTTTGGCTAACTTTTGCGGAGCTAAAATTTCATAATCATTTTTTGTCACTTTAGTCTCATGATTTGGAAAAATTAAAATCAGTTTCAATGAGCCTTGGAACATTGGTAGTTATCTCAAAATCGTTTCACGCAATATAATGATTGTTTAACTTGGAACATTGGTAGTTAACTTAAAATCGTTTCACGCAATATAATGATTGTTTAACTAAAAGAGCACAGTTATTTCCGGTCAGGGGCACAGAACCCTATGATAATGCATTTTAGTTACCTCCATACCCACCTACTATCCAAGAGCCAAATGAGTTCAATAAATATCCATCCGGATTATTATTTATCAGGTTTTCTTATGTCTTTCTCCAATTT
Source organism: Atriophallophorus winterbourni (assembly GCA_013407085.1). NCBI lineage: Eukaryota > Metazoa > Platyhelminthes > Trematoda > Plagiorchiida > Microphallidae > Atriophallophorus > Atriophallophorus winterbourni. The sequence continues at coordinate 14,711 of JACCGJ010019686.1, read as the reverse complement.
CAATTGTTTAATACGTGCGCATACAGTGGAACCCACCTACACGAACTCGTTTCCAACGAATTCTTGGGTTGAACGAAAACACCATGATTTCACAAATAAATTCCTTCTTTGTTTGCCTATTTAAAACATTCGTACAAGGATCTGTCCGTTACGAATCTCGCCTTTTACGAACACTGTACACGTTCCCGACAGCTATGTTTGTTAAATAAAGTTCATACATACAACAAACTCGTTTTGTCTTGCCTTTAACCCACAACGCTCCGTCAAGAGTGGCCTGCAGTGGGCTAAGAATAGAACTAACACACAGCTTGTCGAAACACAGGCAGCCTAGCCTACGGTGTGCTAACTGACTCGCACGCACGCACAAGAAAATCACGTGAATTCTCAGTAACTGGTAGCTCCGTCTGTGAAAGATGCCAGGAGTGCTCTTGATCTCTGCAGGAGATTTTTAGGATTGAATAAAGAGACGTCGGAAGAGAACTTGATATTGTGGAGAGAGAGAGATATCGAGGGGGTGGCGAAGTCAAAATTGAAACAAAAGAGCATCGCCAGCTACTTCATGGAAGCGTGAGATTGGACTGTCAGTGTGTGTTCAAGATGTTTTTACTACTTCGTTTTAGAATAAATTTACTATCATTAACATGAACTTGCATTTAATGTTGTGAACTGTGTGCTGTGGCATCATCTATTCATCAAATGGATTACACGCATGCAGAAACACGCAAAGGTAAGACATTCTTCACTTCTTTATTGTTTAAATGTGTACAGAAAAACGGCGGCATAATCACATGTCTGACAATGCGTTTTACTTACATCTAATTCCGCTTTCAACGAACATTTTACTTTTTCCCCAGAGATTCGTTGTAGCCGGGTTCCACTGTATTTATTTTCACCAGAAATAATTGGATTTTGAAACATGTATTCTGATTCTACGTATTGGCTAGTAAAAAATCTCGAAATTTCAACAAAGTGCCTTTCCCTCTGTAGAGCCCTCCAAATCACTAATCATTACATGTCTATTTTCGATTTTCAAAGCTGTATATCATATTCAAAACTACGGATTTGTGGTGCCGTATAACCGAAGGAATCCAGTATCTACTTCAATTCGTATATGAGATGCTGCGCCAATTTTACATTACTTAATACCTAGGTAGACAAATCTTCATTAAACAGAAAATGAATAAAATGAAATTTGAAGAAAACGATAATACTACTAGCGGATCGTCAGGCTGTGTGCGTAGTGATTGTAATCACTTAGAACCCATGCATGAAAATGCATTGTGATAAATTAAATATCTATGACTACTTATAAGTACAATGTCCTTCAAAATATTCACAACATTCGAACATGGGAGAATCAGGTTTGGGTTTCGCAGCTATTTGAGCTTATCAGCAATGCATATCATCTGCCTCTGGTCGGAATAAAGCCTTCGACCATCACCACTGTTGTTCTACGCATTAGAGCCTGGGGTTCGGTTCACCGTTTGACCGATCTCTATTTAGCATTCTGAAATCTTTCTCCTGACGTTTGAGTACCGTCATGAGCCCGGCCAGTTGAGAAGGCGCCATCAACATCTGTCGTCGTCAAACACCGATCTGATCTCATTTTCTGTTCTTCACGGAAGATAAAGTATAAAGTATTACTGATTGTGATGGTAGTAGTTCAAATCCCACCGGAGGTAGAGGATATGCACTACAGAGATCTCCAATAAGAGCGAAACTCGAGTCCAGTTCGTCCACTGTAGAGCATCCTGATCGATTATGTTAATTGTTCAAAGAATGTGGCACTGCTCAGTTGTCAGTGACATAAATAACTAATTGTTTCCATCAAGTTCTAATGAAATATTTCCGTCGCAAATAGTTTTGACGGGTAGACATGTGTATATTATTATTAGTGTATATTATTTAAAACGATAATCGGCATGTAAGAGCGGCGAAAGTGTTGGAACCTAAAATTGCTAAATCAAAGGATGGTTGCATGACCTAGTTCATTAAATGACAGGAAAATTTGTGTTCATCGTTTTAACCTCAGTCCTTTAAGCTTTAATAAAATATATTGATTCCCTGTTTACTTGGTTAAAATAATTTTTTAAATCATAAGTCCCAACCATTCTACGAAGTTTTCCTAATTTTGTTTTATGAATCCACACATCTTTATTTGCGTTTATATAAATGTTGCGAACATTAAATTAACACAGTAAACTGTTCCAGAACTATCTCAATAATCGCGAGTTGAAAACAGCCTACTACACAATATGCCCATGACCAGTTTCTTGGTGTCTGCAGTTATTAGGTAGGGGCAGTGCGATCATGATCCGCTTTCTTGGAACAGTGGAAGAATGGCAAACAAGATGCACTTGTGAGCCACTGCTGGATAAGGTTGGCACATCTAACTTGTTCAATCACGTATGTCCAAACTCGTGTTGGTGATGTTAAACCCATGCTCATGCATAAAATGCTCATTCGCATGCATTTTCAGCACACACACACACACCACGACATACTACGCGATTTCGACAAACATTCTATTATAATAATTAAATTTGACGGTTAATTCAAGTGTTGTACATCGTCCTTCAAACGGTGGACGCGTCGACAAGGAGCGCTTGTATGCCACTGTTGGATAAGGCTGGCACGACCAACTTGTTTAATCACATGTGTCCAAACACATGTTTAATGGTGTTAAACCCATCGTCCTTTAAACGGTGGACGCGTCGGTTTTCAGTTATTTCTATCGGTTCGGAATGAAGCACATCCGCACACCGCCATATCACCCACAATCAAACGGACAAGTGGAGAGGTTCGTAGACACTTTCAAGCAAGCAATGCGCAAAGCAGCGGGGGAAGGGGATACGGAAGACGTTCTGCAGAATTTTTGATGTTCTACCGAATCACACCTAATCCTAACGTACCTGGAGCCATATGACCTGCGGAAGTCATGCTAAGGCAAACGTCGAGAACCATCTTCACTATCATGCGACCAAAAACGGTAGAGCATATCGATAAAAATCTTGAAATGGAAGCCCAATACAATAGAAATAATGGTGCAGAACCCCAAAAATTTATGGTCGGACAAAATGTTCTCGCCAAGGATTACCGTGGTGATAAGATCAAATGGACCCCAGGGATCGTTAACAAGATCGTGGGCCACGTTTGTTACGAGATAATGATTGGAAAAGAAACATGCAAACCGACCAAGGGCATCGAGTTCAACATGGAATTCTCCAAGTATGCAGGAAACTCCATTGAAAATCCTACTGAGTGAATTCAACCTCAAAAGCCCAGAACAAATAAAGCCAGTGGGAGAAGATCCCCTCGAATTAATTCACCGGAATGCAGACAAAGAAGACGGACCGATCGAAGACGTGTTCCAGTAACCCGCCTGCAAGTGAATCCAAAACTGAAGTCATACGACAACCAAGCTTAAACGGGGAGGTGTTAGGAGGGCACCCTCTGTTGTATAAACAGTGGACGAACTATCGATTAATCGACCAATCAAGATCGATGGTGAGTTCAAATTGTGATTTTTACTCACTGTGATATTCACAAATTTGCCCGCTTGTGGTACTCTTTGCATTCGGTGAATAGACGAGTTGAGTAACGGTCGTGTTTTCTCTGACCACACGGCGGAGCCAACAGTAGTGCAGCACAGACATAACACAGTTTTTATTCTCACGTCGGCTCGATTTTAATGCACATCTGCGAGTCTCTTCGGATCTGAATATTATTTTTCATCGTTTTTCAGTCTAGGGATTGTCTCACTACGTTTTATCTGTTGTCGGGAGCGGTACGATTCTGTCTTAGTAATCCAAACGCTAATGCAGTTGGAAAATTCTGAAGCCAGTTTTTATTTTTTATTCTTCTTCTGTTAGGTTATTTTTTATGTGTTGTTACTAAATGTTTGGGCCTTCTTATGCTGAGTATGCATTTCGATCTTGCGTTAATAAACTTCTGTTACTTCTGTGTAATGTTGTTTGTTAAATTACATTTCACGGATCCCGAAAAAGGATTACCCTAACATTGATATCGAAAATACAGATATGGTTTCATTTCGAAGTGCTTCCAATTACGTGATGAGCTGTAACATTTTTGACGCGAGATTCGCCTTCCTGATCAGTCTGCTTTTCGTCTTCGTCTGCGCCTCAATCTGTATGGATAACTTTTCCTTGGTGGAAAATCAGTTGGTTTTATAGAGGATTTCGCCAAGTGTTTGCAGTATTTACGCTCTTAGGTTGTCCAACTTCATCACAGCGTTTACTGGTTGTTAAGTTACACACCATTCAATCGGGTAATTTTTGATGTGCATATATTGTCTGGCTTGGAATTAAAGGGGGTACCGACAGTTGCTCCTTGACAATTGCTCCCCGACAGTTGCTCCTTGACAATTGCTCCTTGCCCAATTGCTTCTTGCCCAATTGCTCCTTGCCCAATTAAAGCTGACAGCATATGTGTTATCCAGGTTTTATAAAAGGTTAGTCAGAATGCAGTGAACTTCGGCGGTACATACATATTTCTTGCCCATCAACCTCACTTTATTTTCAATTTTGCTCGGCTGGCTCCGCTGTTGCATTGATGTTTCTATTCACGCCAGCCCACACGTTTCGATCAGAGGCCAGATCGTTGCAGATCATAACCGTATCTCAAATTACTCTAAGCTCTCTTATCAATCTGCTTATGATGACAAGGCATTTGTTTTGAGACGAGATGCAATTTTCGCCCACTCCGCATTTCAATGTGTAACAGTTTCGCAGGCTACCGTTTTAAAAAAATCTGGAATGATGAACTTCGTATGTTTGATGCAAGATCATCTTTTGTAGTATTCCATCAATAAAACAGCCATTTTTAAATTCAACAGATAACACAAATTCTTGTTGCAATAAAGCATTTACTAACGAAATGAATTAAAATCAAAGCATATTGTTAGTAGATTTTCGCGGAATTATCGCTGTATTCATCAATATGCGTGTTTCATTGATGAAAACACAGAATCACACACGGAAATCTCAGATTTTCACGGACCAAATTGAATGCATTCATGCAAACTAGACCTAGCGTGCATTACATAAAAGAACTCTGTGAAAGCCAAGAATAAACGGAAATTCGAACGGTTCTTTTGAATAGGATTACCCAGATTACCGTGATTCGATCATTCTTGTTTATGCACAAGTAAATGCTTAGTCATTTCTCAAAAAAATGAACCTGATTTTTGGATTGTGATGAGACTATTGTTGCAAATAAAATAGCCTATTGATTAAAATGTTTTCTTTGAATTGGTCAGATTGTGATTATATTTACCCCAAACATCCGCATGAAACTAAAGACGAATGGGACAAATAGCATCATATCATTACTAATCACAAAGAAGTGCTCTATATTAAGTTACCTAATATAAATGTTGCTTATATTATGACGTTTACCTACAGCTGGAGCTGTTAGCACACACTTTACTTCTATTATCGTTCAATCTTTCTCTAGACGCTAAATTCCTCTCGCCCTGCTCGAAATAATGTGTCTTAGGATAACGCTAACCGATATTGAAGATAAAATAATGTTATAATTGTGTGTTATAAATTCGTTTCCTCATTACAGTGAAACGCTTATCATCTACGCAAGACAAACAGACGCGAATTGCTGTACATTCAAGAAATATTGTCATGTATCGGGGATGGACACAGAAAAATAAATATCTGGTTTCAAAGCTGCTTTACTGGTAATATTATTTTCACTGGAGATATGTCACCAAAAAATATTATTTTGTCTATTTAAGAAAAACTGTTTAATTTCATTTAAATCGCTTACGAAAAATTTAAAATCAGGAAGTCAAACTTTTTGCAGATAAATCTCTAGAAGATATATAAAATCTCTGGACTCAGTTAATGCACATAACATGCTTTTTGAAGCTGACTTTAAAGTGCTAATTCGCACAATCTGATACAAATATAGTGCGGTTCAACAGAAACAATGAAATGTACAAAGCGAGTAAGGGCAAAAATTAGGTAGAAACAGTGAGAAAAGAAACAGTGAAGAGAGAACAATTGATAGTTGTTTTTTGTCCATTTACACACCTCGATTTTTGAAATTTTTTATAGATATAATTTGGAACGATAGGAAAATGTCACCGGATAATAGAGTTGATGCACTCTTGTCATTGATGCCTGTTTATTGCCATCGTTTCCAATGTGTCGAGTCATACATTCTCACCTTCTCTTGCACCCCATCCAGGCAAGCTCGCTCGTCCAACCCTGGCTAAAACAGAAGTGAGCTTTTCAAGCCACTCTTCCATGTTAGTGGCTGACCACCACCCACTTTTCTGCAGTCTGTACCAGCTGTCGCATAAAGCACTCGGCGTGGTAACCATTCAGGTTTCATGCGCAGGACGCGCACCAACCACTGGAGACGACGTCGGTTAATGGCTGTTTGAAGGCTAGTGCCGTTGCTTCCTAAGATGCGGGGCTTGACCTCAGATTGGCAAACGTGTTGTCGCCACCGTACGTGAGCAATCCTTGGCAGACAACGTTGGTCGAAAACCTCAAGCCTCCTAACATCTTCTGAGCGAACTGTCCAACATTCACTCCCGTATAGCAATACTGTACTTACCGAGGTGGAGTATATCCTTCCTTTAATACCCAAGCTCAAATCACGTCTCTTCCAGAGGCACCATCGCCAGTTATCGACCGCGTACTGCACCTTATTATTATAAAAGCTTTAAACGATACATTAACTGTGTATTCATTTAAAACGGCATAGACCACGATATATTTATATGCTTGCAATGTATATCCCTGGTCGAAATCCACCAAATAAAGCCAACATTAACTTTGTTCTCAACCTCAAAGTTTGTAGTTGTGGTATTCAATCCGAATTGACACTGAATTCGCGGAATGCTAGCCAACGGAGTGAGTATAAGCAGTTGAAATTGCAATTGGTTATTCGTTTTAATTGATACATTCTAAATCGCATAAGTACTTCACATACGTTTATGCGACTAAAACCATAAAATTATAAAATAATATGGCAATAACTACGGCACACACCAAAACTGCATTCATGCTGTTATAATGCATGTTGTTCATTTTTGAAGCATATTGGAATAGTGGAATGACCGGCATAGTTACATCAGTTTGTTGATATTTTATTTTCCTGGATTTAATTTTCATTTTATAGAAATGATTTTTACTTAAAAATCGACCAACAAACTGAATTTTGCCACTTAAACATCGGAGGTTATAAAAATTGAAACTTTTTAAGCATACAACTTTCTCAGTTCACTTGACTAAATATAGTGTTTTTCTGTTAAGATTGCCGAACTCTCGAATTTATTAAAACAGTTTAGCCTCCATCTTGGCCGAAACCAACGCTTGCTTACAAAGATGCATCCACGTGGGTTTTTCATTGTAGTAGCTCTTGGTTTGAACGAATTGTTTTTTCACAGCTGCTCTTAACTCGAGTTCACACGTCCTCATGGGAGCACTTGAATGTTATCATTTCAGTTTTTGACAGGTGCAATTTTATCTATTTGGCAAGAAGGGGAAATGTGAGTTTTCTATGTTGGTCAATCATTAAAGCTGTGAAAGTGTTGTCACAAATGGCTAGGATCTCTTGCATGCGATATATGGTAATCTGAAAATCTAAAATGGATATATTTAAACGTCGTTACCGTGCAGTGTGAAGTGTTTCCAAATAATTATGCCACGTAAACGAAATTAATATTATATAATGTTTCCTTTTAGGGCATCCAATGATACTGTGATTTGGAATTTTTGTATAATCAAAAGGGAATGAAAAACCTATCTTATTGAAATCAGTCTACAAAGAATACACCCAATGTTTATTTGTAAAGATTCATTTAGCTCAGATGGGATATATCAGTTACACAGTGGCATGGGTAGCAATGTTTAACTACTGTCATTCAAATAAATACAAGTTTGCGATCTGTTGCTTAAAGTATAAGTGAAATTCTTTCATAACATATTACGCAACCTGAATGGAAACGCGCCTACATTATCCAGCTTCGCATCTTGGTCTGAGATCATTTAGTAGTGTGTCCATCAGATCCCCATTGCATGTGTATCAAATTGTTGATTCGTGTGTGCGACTGTCATATATTATAATCACAGTTATTGTTCACTCAATTCTGTTCAGTGAGCTCTCTTGCACAGTCGCGTACAAATATATGGTGATACGAACTCCAAGTCTTGTTTAGTATCCTCGTGATGTAATAAAACAAGAATTTCCCTTCGGGCTATTTTATATACAGCTTCGTCATTTTATCAACTCGTTGAAGTCCTGAAACTGAAATTGGTTAATTAAATTCACTCTATACAACTTTTCTCGCATCCTATTGCAATGATTTCGGATTCAACCCGCGGATTTGTTAATTCGTAACCTGCAAGGTCACTTGTAAATATGACTTTTTCTGTGATTGAATAGGTTGGTTTCTCCAGCTTCTGATATTCTTCGATTTTATCTATCATTTCTCTAACGCTTCTTGTTACATGAAACAGTATCCTCCTGTCGGACACATTCTGTCCTGGGTTATCTCAGATTCATACGAGTGCAACAACCCGTAACTATCCGAACTACATTCAATTCAAAGTGATGTGTTGCTCACACACCCCGAAATTACACTCCATTACCGGTTTCTGGCTGTTTGCCGTCATCAGGTGGATACAATAATAATAGGTTCAGTGAGCTTTGAGACCGTGGATAAATGGTAAACAAGGTTAGACTTGAATGTCACTGTTACAGAGGGTTCGTACAAAGAACCACGATGTTCACAGAATCACATAGTGATTCGTGGTGAAGCAATCGAGGCACTTATGGATGACCAAAGTTACGTGTTGCTCACATCCCCCGCACTTACACACCAGATTCAATTCATTTGTGTTAATAATCTATCGATTTATATTTATGTTGATAAAAGTGGTTTATTGCTTAGGTTGAAATAACTTTGATATTGATATATATATATATATTTGATAGTGATAATAATTGCTAGCTCAATCTACAACCCAACCACAGATTTTCATGTTTCTGATGCCGGTCATGAGAGAATGATTATCCTACGGCACCGCATACACTGTCTGAGTCATGTGTACAGAATAGACAATGATCATATTCTAAAAGATTTACTCTATAATGAGTTTAAATAGTAGTGGAAACCTTTTGGGCCTGCAACGATCACGGTACAAAGACGTTTGCAAATGAATAATGAATATCCTATACATTGGCTCTCTGATTTCGAGTAAACTTGCTTTGAACCAATAACTTTCGGGGATACTGTGTAAAGGGTTATCTGCAAGGTAGTGGTGAGCATATACTACTCTTGGCTACTGAACGTAGGCCACACTGATAGCATGAAAATGAAGCCGGGAGGCCGATAACTGTCTATTGTCGTGAGCTCTGCGGCAGAGATTGTTTCTCCAAAATCTGACTGCCTAGTCATTTGATACGCTGTGAATAATAATACCATGTGATGTACATTCATGTTCGACATCGACAGAAGGGAGCCAACATCAACTAAACCCACGTTCGCTACCTTCATCGAATGTTATCAAACGTCACGAAAAGAGCAGCAGTGTACAATTAAGAGGAATCTGCTGACGCTCGAATACCTGTTTCTTTTTAGTTTTATGGCAGAGAGTGAATTTTTGCATCGGATCCCGAGCAATTTTTCCGGGAATAAAATCGTGATACAGAAATCGATAAAAGTCAATACCATATCACATTAAGGTTTATCTATCAGTGAAACGTAATAACATTAACTGGCTTGTATATTGAACTGCGTCAAAACGCGAGACCTAAATGAGTTGTAAGAAAAAAAATTAATAAAATATTTGCATTTTTATTCAAATTCTATAATTAAAAACTTTACTTCAAACTTTTAAAAAAGATCCGTAGTCTCGGAGAATACAATTATCAGCAATAACCCAGAAACATCTCTGTTTCTTTCAAACACCGATTCCCAATTTATGACCAAGCTATCGGTAACTTTAATCTACCAATTAAGTAAAAATCGATTACGTAAGGTATGTTCCGTTCAGAGCTAATTTCCACTGTTTCGAGTAACACGTTATTAAATGGATAAACCATTTTTGGGTCTCCCATGTTTCACAATTGTGAAATTTTCCATCTAAGCTCTTTGAACTTTGACCCATATCTAATGGTCTGTAAATTAATTTTCCTCAATGCGACTCAATATGTCGTGCAACGTCTTACAAGACTATCAACAATGGAACAGACGTTGATGCACATAATAGAGCAGGTGCTCTTTAGAAATGGTTCATACATTGCTGCGCTATATGCCTGGCCACACATATCTCCATTGAAACCGTTCGTGGTTTGCGTTTGAAAAGCAACTAATAGATTCTTTCCAAGTTCTACATATTACCATTGTAATGAAATATGTCAGCTTTATTATGATGTGAATAATAAAAGAATGTCAAATAAATTCAGAAGAGATGTAATAATAATTCAAATTATTCGATTCTATTGCAGATGGTTATTTAAGTGTGTGAATCATGTCAGAATAAATGAAAAATTTTTGTAATACAACCATATAGAAAACATCGGGAATATTCATTTGAATGCAGTTCTATCGCACACGCCAAACGACCAGTTTCGTGCCCAAGCGACCGTAGGTGGAGCTCTCGTAGTAGGGTGAACATGCTCTGTGGACCAGCTTTTGAAAGCACTTCAGCATTAGTCACTTTGTCCATCCACAATGTGTTCAAGATGCAACTTATGCTTCATAGATGGAAAGAATTCAAATTCCGTTCGTGTCTTGCGTGGATGGTGCAGATTTCACTGCCGTACAGTAAAGAATTTAGAACGCACGCGATGTATACCATCATCTTTGTCTTTACAGTCAGCTTGCAGTTACTCCAAACACGAGAGTTCAATCGGGAAAAAAGGACAGCTGCTCTGACAATGCGCTTATCAATTCCCATGTATAGCGAGAGGTTATCCGCGATGGTCGAACCAAGATATGTGAAATGATGTACTAGTTCAAGGTCGGATATGCAATCCCTTGACCACGGACTTTGGTCTTGGTCATGCTGATCGTTATCACAAAAGCTTTGCATGTCGAAGAAGAACAGTCTATTGGCGACTGGATGTGTTACTGCGAGTGAGCACTAATGGCTGCATCGTCCGCAAACAGCAGATCACGAATTACCACATCCTGTATGTTGGTTTTTGCCATCACTTCGCGTGCGTAGGTAATTGCCTTCTGTTCTGGTTCATCATGTGTGTCCAAGAAGCAGAGCAAAGAAAATGCCGAGCAGCGTGAAAGCCGGAAATTATCCATGATTGACGCCTCGGCAAATTTCAAAGGCTTCTGAACTGCATCCGTTAAAATCGACTGAGCCATTCATGCCAAATTTGAACGACATAATGAGTTTGAGCAGTCTTTTGGGGTAGCCTATCAGATCAAGCGTTAAAAAGACTCTCCCTGATGACGTAGTCGATTTGCTTTCGTTAAATCAATAAAACAGTTTGTAATGGCATACGCTGTTCGCGACACTTTTTTGAAGTCGTATTAGGGAGAAGTTCATGTCAACGGTTGATCTTCCGTGGAGAAAGCATCATTGAGATTAGGAGTAAAAACTATCAGCTAACTCTTTTAGGCGGATCTGTAAGACTTTAGCAAACAATTTTCCTACAACAATCAGAAGGGAGATAGCTCTGTGATTGTTGCATTCGTCTGTATCACCCTTTTTCGGAAATAGCGTAACGATTTTCATGTCTTGCAACTTATGTTGGACAACCTCTACCTGTCTGCACTGAATAACCAAATGGTGGAGAGGCTGTAATAAAGCTGTTCTACAGTATTTGATGAGCTCATGTGGAATTCCGTCGTCAACAGGAGCCTTCCCATTCGATAAGCGTTCGATCGCCTTATTAAGATCATCAATAGTAGGGGGAGTATCTCGAGGTTCAATGGTTGGCACCCGCTCGACATTATCAAGTGTATGCGATGAAACCGTACTTTGCCAAGAGTAGAGAGACGAGAAGTGATGTACCCATTTTTCCATCTACTGAGTTTTGTCGATAATCGGATTACCAGATACAGACTTAATGGTTTGGACCAATGACTTTCTTGATCCCATCATACATACCGTGAAGATTTCCAGTATCCGCAGCTTTTTGAATACTGGGGCTAATTTCAGTCCAATAGTCATTTGCACATCGCCTTGCAGTGTGTTGGACATTATTTCTAGCCGCTCTTAGAAATCATATGTTTTCATCTGTTGGCATATCTTTGAACCTCAAGAATGCTGACTGTTTCTCATCCAACACAGCAATCATCTCAGAAGCTTTTGCCTCAAACCAGTTGCTCGTTCGAGCTTTATTTGGAACGAAAGTGGAAAGTGGGACTCGGAATATACAGCTTTTCAGCGAGTCCCAGTTTTCTGAAGCCGATGCGAGTGGGTTCCTCTTGTTGAACTCAGATGTAAAAGCTTTAGCAAGTCTCTCAGTTAGATTAGATTCGCCTACGGAAGCGAAGTCTATCCTTGGTTTAGCAGACAATTTGTCGCGGTGAAATCTCGTATGGGGAAACTTCAGTTTTGCACAAATCAGTGAACGGTCAGTATCGCAGTCTGCGAATTGATATGATCTGGTGAAGAGTACGCTTTCTATATTCGTGCGCCCAACAATAATAAGATCAAGCTGATGCCAATGCTCAGAGCGAAGATGTTTCCAAGAGACTTGATGCTCTTGTGCTGTTTGAAAGAAAGTGTTACTGACACAAAAACTGAACTGTGTGCACAGTTCTAAAAGGCTTTGTCCATTTTCATTGGTTTTACCTAATCCAAACCTTCCGAGACAATTTTGTCAAGACTCGTAATCTGCACCAACTCTTGCATCTGTTTAAGGACTGTTATGAGGTTATGATACAAATGGTCTTTTTCAGCAATCGTCGCAGTGAGCATCGGTGCCTAAAAGTTAGCCAACGTAATGGAACCAATGAACTTCATATTAAGAGTCAAAATCCGTTCGCTCACGCTGCTGCTCGGTTCTGCTGCTTTTAGTAGGCTCCAACTCCATGCAGTCCGGACTCTTCATAAACTCTTTCTTTTTAAAAATATTTAATATCTTTCTGTTAGCATACCAGTGTATGATATTCAGCTTCTTAGCTCATTGTTAATCACAGCTGATTGTCTTGCGCCTCTGATATTCGAGACGTCTTCATGAAATCCTGGGACCATGGACCGGACGTTCCAAGTTCCCCGTTTCGGAGCTGACGTTTGTTGATTAGTAATTCGTTTCGCTGGTGTGAACAAATACAGTCTGCTTCTCGGTTGATTCCTAATCCCAGGAATCAAATTAGAATAACAGACTGTGGCGAGACGGCACCTTATCAACTATGGACTGCATCGGATGAGGCAGGTGGTAGCCTTTTAATGACACTTAAAAAAATTTCTCACCGTTAGAAGTATCCATAGGCGCTCAGCTTTACGACAGTATTGCCAGGGCTTTTAACCGTCATTTGCTGATTCCCGTGCTATTATCCATAAAAACGTAATCGAGTGTCCTCTCCATCGGTACGGTTAGATGTACGCCAGGGCAGTTCAATATGGAGAACTACGTGTTGCCCATGCAGCATGTGCACCCTCACTGTGACACCAAATGAATAGCTAGGCTAATGTGTTTGGACAGCGATGCCGTTGCAAGAATTGGCAGGACGATGTCAACTGCAACTTCGGACTGCCTAACGGGATTCCGGCTCTAGATTTTCCATCAAGGTTGACTCCTGAAGCTTTTTCCATGATTGGATGTAGCCACAAGGCAGTTCGGGCTTGAAATAAAGGTTTTTCTTCTCCTGGGTTGACCGTTTTTATGGACTTGAGAGCTCCACCTGCCCGAAGCCAGCTGGTTTTGAGGCGCCAGTCAGCCGACATCGCCCCTTCGTCTGTCAGTAGAAGCAGTTCTGCCGGATCACGCAGGACCAAGCGTGCAGGTCAGGAGCTGTCAGATGTTATATAAGACGCGCGCAATTAGAGCATTACAAAATTGGGAGTTTATCTCCAGAATTGCTTCGGCTGTGATAACCTTGGAACCATGGAGGGATAATGATAACAAAATATAATAATGAAGCGTACAATACTGCTTGTATAATCCACCACTGAAATTGAAGCCGATGTGATTACGTCAATCGCGCTAAACCACGATCTCTGCTCAAGATTCGAAATTCAAGATTCAAGATTTATAGTTGATAAAGCAATTAACTTTGCAATAACCATAGGGTGGAATTATAGGTACAAATGTATATATATGAGTATAAATAAAATCAAAATCAATGGGACGATGATAGCTTAATAATAGTTTGGGGCAAAATTCGGATTAGCTCTCATATAATCGTCAAGTTTTGATTTGAATATAGATAAACTGTTTAAGCTTACCAAATCGGAAGGTAGGGAATTCCAAGCAAAGCACACACGTACCGAATGAAAATATCTGCGGCAGTTGCGTTTGGAATGTGGTATTTCAAACCTGCAACCATGGCCACGGCTGTTGCTGGAAGTTCGAAGGTGAAATAATATATCCAGAAGGTGGGAAACAGTAGTGAGTATTTTCTATGCGAGGATGAGATCACCTCGCATTCTCCTTTGTGCAAATGTCCTCATTTCCAGTCGTCTGAGTCGCCTGGAGAATGGCATATTTTCGAGACCAATTACAAGCTTAGAAGCTCACCGGTATATGCGATC
>JACCGJ010019685.1:0-81117 GCA_013407085.1 Atriophallophorus winterbourni | reverse complement strand
CAAAATACACAAAGAGAATATTCCATTACGCCCGATCGTTTCCTTACCCGGAGGACCGAATTACAAGTTATCGAAAGAATTGCGAAGAAGACTGTTATATCTGGTTACAGACTCGGAACACGCCGTCAATTCTGCAGAACAATTTCTCTAGAAATTGAAGAATGTGAGGATCGATGAAGATGAAATAATGGTTTCTTTCGACGTAACGGCGTTATTCACATCAATCGATCAAACACTCGCAAAGCAAGTCGTATCAGCGTTGCTCGACGAAAAAGGAACTGACCACAACGGAAATCGATTAACACGAGATAGTTTGATGGAATTGATCGAGCTGTGCCTGCAAACACACTTCAAGTTCAATGGTAAAATCTACGAGCAGATTCGAGGAACACCAATGGGATCACCGATTTCCAGCCTAATTGCCGAAGCAGTCATGCAACGTTTGGAACGAATCGCTCTACCAATAATACGGCCAAAGCTATGGATTCGCTATGTGGACGATACATTTGTGATCATAAAAAGAACTGAACTGGACGAATCACATCGACTACTGAACTGTGTATTCAGAGGAATCCAATTTACCAGAGAAACTGAAGCTGACGGCTGCCTGGCATTCCTGGACGTTCAAGTGAGACGAACAAGCGAAGGAAATTCGGAAACCAGTGTCTACAGGAAGAACACGCACACAGATCAAATCTTGAACTATCACAGCAAGCATCCAACCAGCCATAAACGCAGCTGCGTTAGAACCCTATTCAGAAGAGCAGCAACACATTGCAGCACGCCGGAACTGAGAAGACAAGAAGAAGAATACTTGTTCAAAGTGTTCCAGAGAAATGGATACCCAAGAAGCTTCGTACTACACAACAAGTTCAACCGTACCCAGCAAAGAAACGATGATGAAAACAGAGTCAGACGCGCTCTTCCGTATGTGCAGAACATATCAGAAATCGCAGCCCGGGTCCTTCGGCCATTTGGAATAGAGGTCGCGCACAAACCCGTGTCAATATTACGCAACCACTTCAACAATATGAAAGACAAAGTTGCGAAAGAAGAACAATCGAATATTGTCTACAAGATTACGTGCAGAGATTGCGAGAAGAACTACATCGGACAAACCGGCCGCAAGCTCAGCACAAGAATACACGAACACCGGTTAGCTGTACGAAGGCACGACCCAAGGTCACTGATTTCAATACATGTTGATCAATTCGGACACCAATTCGATTGGGACAAATCGAGGATTTTGGCCAAAGAAAACAACCGACGAGCGCGAGAATTCATCGAAGCGTGGCACTCAACAACGACATCGATTAACCAGCACCTTCAATTGGCTACAACCTATGGACCAATGAAAACGCGATGGACAAGTATGATGTTATAATATTAAGGGTGGAAAACCGTAATAAAGCCTATAGCAGCAAAGTTCAATCATAGCAGGTTTCACGGTACGTAAGGCATTTCACCTAGGCCGCGAACCAGTGCCAGGCGTTGTCTCAGATGTAAGGAATGTTTTAAACTTCACCTAGCAGGCAAACTTACTGCTACATAAAGGTTACTGACTAATAAGTAGTGGAATTAGAATTCTGTACGATCTGTTGCCAAATGGTCGTTCAAGATATGATACTTAGGAGATTAACAAGTGTAGGACTGTATGGCAAAGGAATTTGAGCATTGTTGAGTATCGAGTTGTGAAGATAAGATTGGAAGTTTCGCTGGGATCCTTTGATTACATGCCTTTGAATGACTCGATCTTTTAATGTAATTCACTTCAACGCTAAAAGCTTAAGCGACAAATTGAATAAACTTTTTGAGGGTCACGCAAAACCCTCCAGCAACCATACAGGTGACTAACGCATGGACCTTTCCCGGAGCAGGATCATGGTTACGAGGCACAGCTCCTAACCAATAAAACAATCCGAATCGTCGATTGGCCGGAAATTGGACACTACTATTGATCAGTGAAAACATTCCAACTCACTGATCGGTTTGGACGTTAACTAATGTTTACAATCATTATCGACATGTTATCGACCGACATTCTAGAAAGATCGGTTATATGATATAAAGGTAGTGTTCACTCTATTGTAATTGATCTCGCGATTCGGGTGTAAGTAAATCGTTATTTTACGATCGATCGGCTTTTCGCCATTCTACGTTCGTGGACAGTGAATTTTGGGATCGAATTGGTTGAGTCCTTTTTCTTCGTCAAAGAACATAACAATGACACAAGTTTTTTTCTAAACATAGAATTATTTGCGTTATTTGAATGGTGGTAGGGTTGGTTCATAATTCCTGCAACTATTTTCGATCGTTTTCATTAAATTGCCGGTCTGGGAGAACAGATTTGACAACCCTCGTCGACTAGGCCTTCCAGGTTTTTATTAGGTCGTCCCGTAGACGCCGAAGTGAGAAGAGGCTTAAAGAAATTAGACGTTCCTCTAGGGTTTCCCAAAAGTACCTTCAACCATTTTGGTAGCCAGGTGTTGGATCCCCTCTAATAGTAATGTCTTTTTGAAAGAAACGGCACAGTATTTTAAATGTGGCCTGACAATCGTCGTATATAAGGGGATAAACACATCCAACATTCTACATGTCAGAAGAGATTTAATTCTAAAGAGTTTTACTCTAGCTCGTTGGGCAGCTGAGGCACATTGCGCAGCCCATTTGAAGTCCACTGTTACGACTATACCTAAATCCTTAACTCTCTGAATAGATTTAGAATCGATCCTACCGCTATTTGGAATTACTGTAATTTTGTCGACTGCTGCAGACAACAGATGACATTTACTATAATTCAAAGGAAGATCCCAATTCTGTGACTATTTATTCACATTTTCAATATCTCTCAACAAACCACCGGATCTGGTGAATTTGACATTATCAGCAAACATGTAGCAGGGACATGACAACCGAGATGCCAAATTATCGATGAAGATCAGGAAGAGTATTTGGTCTAGTACAAAACCCTATGGGACAATAGCCGTATATAAGGGGATAAACACATCCGGCATTCTACATGTCAGAAGAGATTTAATTCTAAAGAGTTTTACTCTAGCTCGTTGGGCAGCTGAGGCACATTGCGCAGCCCATTTGAAGTCCACTGTTACGACTATACCTAAATCCTTAACTCTCTGAATAGATTTAAAGTCGATCCTACTGCAATTTGCAATTACTGTAATTTTGTCGACTGCTGCAGACAACATATGACATTTACTATAATTCAAAGGAAGATCCCAATTCTGTGACTATTTATTCACATTTTCAATATCTCTCAACAAACCACCGGATCTGGTGAATTTGACATTTTCAGCAAACATGTAGCAGGGACATGACAACCGAGATGCCAAATTATCGATGAAGATCAGGAAGAGTATTTGGTCTAGTACAAAACCCTATGGGGCCCAACTGGTAACTTTTGCGAATCGAGAGGTAGAATCGACTACACGGAACTGAAAGGATCTATCATGAAGAAAAATGGTTATCCAGTCGTGAAGCTTACCAGACACACCTCTGGCGGCGAGCTTCAACCCTAGGAACCTGTGACTCACCGAGTCGGAGGCCATACTAAATTCTAAGTAAAAGACCTCTACCCATTCGCCATCGTCTAGAAACTTGGAAACTACCTAAAAAGCATAGAAGATGCGAGAGACACGACCGTCTTTTAAGAAATCCATGTTGAACCGTGCTTAAGCCTCCATTGTAGCTTTACTGTGTTGTTTCTCGAAGCCCTATAGCATATGTCGAAAAACCTGAGTATCTTCACCAGTTGCTATCGCGCTTAATAATTTTGCGTCGTACCGTAGGAGTGCACCGAGGTGACTTGTTCTTCAGCCGTACAGATCGAAAAGGAGTTTGGATATTGCGCTTAATAACTGAACGTTTACTTTTTCTGTCAGTAGTTTCAGAGAGCCAGTCGCATCTTGAAGCGCAAAGCCAACTCGAATTAGATTACGCCGGTATTTGACTGGTGGCTTAAGGAATCGGAAAATTGCCTGGAATAGTATGGCGACATGGTCAATTTTTTCCAAAGGTGAGTCGTAAGAGAGGTTTTGGACATCTCTAGGATCTTTATCATCATTATCAGAGGCAGCATTACACCGGTAGCATGTACCGAATGCTAAACTGCTACACAGCCATGAAAAAGTAAAACGCTAAAAGACGGGGAAAGGTGGGACTTAAATAGCTACGGATTCTATACCAGAGTAAGCATATACAGACTCGGATCAGGTGCTCACACGTACGTGCCGATTAAGCGCATTGGAGTGCAGCCAATCGAGATATACCGGGGAAATTCTATCAGAGGTCGCCTGTGTCCCAGTCAATAACCGGTAGGTTAAAATCACCTATTAAATAGACTCGTGGGGCTGTTTTGAGCAACCCGGTAAGAAGTTCCCTAAATTCCTGGTCCTCCTTAGATGCACTGGGTGACCTGTGTAAACAGCCTAATATAAAAGAGAGCTTACCGTTAGTGACGATTGTCGAGACCAGCTGGATGCCAAAGGTTGCCATTTTGATGTAAGAGTCTTGGTATTTAATATCATGATGTAGGAGTATTAGAGCACCTCCTCCGCGTCTACCGTCTGGTCTATCCGATCTAAGGGCTGTATATGTCGAAATAAGATTAACGTATGTATCTCGAAGCCAGGTCTCTGATACACCTAGGATCCTAGATTTACTTTTGGAGGCTTTCTGCATTAATTCCAGCCATTTACTGCGCACGCACAAGCATTTATGTATAGTATGCTGACAGCGTTTCGATATACCGCACTTAATTTTGGAGAACTCTCGGGCGCTGAATCCGAGATATTACCGACTGTTTTGGTGTTCAAATGTGGTAACACATTAGTACAGTACAGGGAGTTTACGTCGTTGGAAGGTTGTGGCGTAAATGTTCTTAATTCAGCGCCGTTGAGCGCTGACGAAGCGAGGCGTTCGTTTGCAGCATCACAACTTAGCCAAGAATCCTCACATGTTTTCTACCAGCACTTGAGCATTCTTGATAGGAATATCCGCTGTTGCGGAGTTATTCCATCGGCATTTCTCGGGGTTTCCCTTCGGTTTGGCTACGTTACCACCCAAACGCTGGAGCGCGAAATATTTTGCCGAATCTGGGTGATTATCTGGCACCAATCTTTATAATCTATTGGTATTTGTATGCATTTGGTGATTTTTTGAAAAAAACAAGTCTGCTCTCTGATTTTTGAATTTTACCAAGATTGGCCATGCTTGATTTTCTTTCTTCCACAGACCGATTCTATGGACCTGAACTAACTCAATATTGGACTTAAGGTCTGCTAAACGAAATAGATTCTGCACACATTAGCGATTTTAGCTGCGCCGTGATTTAGCCTCTTGTATAAAAGGCTTTTGTTTGTTTAGGATCTGAATATTTCTGGTCCTAGTTTTGATAGTTTTCTCAGGAGCAGCGACTTTTCGCAACTCCCGCAATTCACGGTGGAGTGAAGCTAATTGCGAGTTAATTGTTAAGACAATAGATTTTGAGCTCGCTAGCTCTTATTTTTACGCTGGCTAACAAAATTGTTGGTAGTTTTCCCCTATTCGTTTCTGCTGCCTTACATACAAACGCCGGCTTGTGATGTGTGTGATATGAAAGCACGAGCGTGATCCAGGCAAAGTGCCGCACAGTCAGAGACTGCACGTGGGCTAAGATAGTGTCAGGTTGCCCAGGCCTACACAGATATGAGAAAGGAAACAGAGAATAGAGATGGTAGTGAGACTCCAGCGTGTTTCAGCATGCAGCTAACTACCAGCTTAGGCAGTAACGGTTTGGGCGATGACGCAACTTGCGCGTAAGATTTCATTGGGATGATTCCTGTAGTGTCGCGAGTAACTGGGAAACTTGCTTACAATAAGCCTCCCTTGCAACTTCATGCATTCTACGCAGACACATTTGAACCCACGAAAAGGCTCATATTTGAAAAATCACATACAGTATTACAAACCGTAACAAGTAGATCTATTAGAGATCTGAATAAATGTAGTGTGTGTAAGCAGTAAAAAATCAACACAATTTTTAAACTATAAGTAGAAAACTATTAGTCCATCAAGGAAATATAACACATTAATTAAACCGCCATGCATCACAATATTCAGATAAATGATTATAAAAAAATATTTTTGGATATCCAAGGTATGCTATGCATGACCCACCGCACAATCCACCTTGGGGTTTGTACAAGCTCCCCGCTTTTTATACCGTAATAAACTATTGATCTATTGATCAATAATTACCAAAATGTTACTACAATCAAATTGAAATATGCACAATCTTGCTTTCAAGGTCAGGTCAGGTCAGTTCAGTTCAGTTCAGTTTGCACAGGACTGTATGTGGCTAACGAGCCAATCGAGCGTCCAGATTTCTTTTGGTGGTATGCCACAGAAGAGCGTCCACTACTTCAAACAAAATCTTCAGAAATATCTTCTGGTATGAGAGTAATCTGGAATGCCACAGAAAAACTCCCCTCACCAATAGGTGAGAAGAAACATTAGTGCGTTCCAAACACAACATGAGGATCATATCAAATATTCCCATACGGATAAAAATCGGAAAATAATGAAGGCCACACAGAGTCAAGTCCATTCTTGAAACCCCCTACCGAAGTAGAACAAATAACTTCTTTAGGAATTCGATTCCAATCATTTACTAGTTCAAGTTCAAGTTCAAGTTACACAGGGCTGAAGGTGGCTAAAAGTCAATCACGCGCCCAGATTTTCTTCGACGGTATGCGGCTGCGCACCTGGCACTTCGATATCGAGTATAGAGTTCGTACTTTTCACACGTTCTTGTTTCCGAATATCTGGAAAGTAAGGTAGGGTTTCTCTTCACCAGCACGGTGAGAGGTCAGCTATTCAGGAAACAATGCAATTATATGCGTGAACAATGTGTGGTGTATGAAATCACTAGCCTAGTTGAGGTGAAGTGAAACATAGTCATAGATTGCATGTGGGCTAATTTGCTGTCAGGTTGTCCAGGCCTAGACAGATATGATAAAAATGTAAAAATACGTTTCTTTGTTTTTTTGTTTAAAAGTTTTTTATTAGACAATATGTGGAAATATGATATGATATGATAGACCATTTAACGTCTTATTCCCTTCTAAAGCTCAACACATTTGGGAGGCTTACTATAAAATCTGGAAGCTTGTTCCAGAAATTGACCACACGGTTGCTGAAAAAGTGCTCACGTGCTAGCAACCTGGAATTACCCCTTGTAGCTTCTTTAGGTGCAAGTTTAAGGATTTCGGTAATATTATCACCCGCGAGAGCCTTTAGAATCTTGAAGGCTTCTATTAGGTCACCTCGCAGCCGCCGTTTCTTTAGTGAGAACAAACCGAGGTCCTTGAGTCTAGCCTCATAAGTTTTACCTGCCTGACCCTCAACCATCCTAGTCGCAAGGCGCTGGACCCTTTCGAGACATGCTATATCCTTTTTAAAGTACGGTGCCCAGGATTGAACGCAGTACTCCAAGTGAGGCCGCACGACTACTTTGTATAAGGGAATGAAGATTGAAGGTTTTCGGCAAGATAACGCTGAGCGAAGTCTGAACAATTCTCTTCGAGCCTTGTTTGCAGCTTCGGCACATTGAGTAGCCCATTTAAAATCGCCTGTTATAGTAATGCCAAGATCCTTCACTTTCTGAGCAGCCGCTATTCTGATAGTTCCTTCACCAACTTCTAGTTGGGTTGTCGCTAAATCAGTCGTCAGAAGACAGCTCTTCCCCAGGTTTAGTGGCAAGTCCCAGGTCTTTGTCCACTCGATTACTTTTTCTAAATCAGAGATAAGCGTATCTCTACTGTCGGTTCCTAGGATCTTAACATCATCAGCAAACAGGAAGCAGCGTGAACTCAAGCACGCTGCCAGGTCGTTTACAAAAATAAGAAAAAGTAATGGACCAAGCACCGAGCCTTGAGGCACTCCACTGAGAATCAGTGATTCCTGCGAGCACTCCCCTGCAATTCTAACATAGTTAGTGCGATTAGTTAAGAAGCTGTCTAACCATCGATGTAGGTCACCTGTGACGCCACACATACTTAGTTTGTGCAGAAGGTACCTATGGTTCACCGAGTCAAATGCCTTTTGAAAATCAAGATAGCAGACTTCGACTACTCTCCCTTCATCGAGGCGTAATGTCACTTCGTCCAGAAAGCTTAGAAGATTGGTTAGGCAGGACCTTCCTTTCCAGAATCCGTGCTGGGCATCGGATAGTAAGGAATTGGCTACCAAATGTTTACATACCTGGTGCCGAATGATTTTTTCCAAGCACTTGCAAAGAATGCTTGTCAGGCTTACTGGCCTGTAGTTGCGTACATCCGAAATGGGACCCTTTTTGTATATGGCTATTACCGCCGCTCGTTTCCAATCATCCGGTAGTATACCCTGGAGTAAGGTAGCTTCGAAAAGATTTCTGATTGCAAGGCTAACTATATTCGCGAGCGGTTGAAGAATAGCCGGATGTATACCGTCGGGGCCAGCTGACTTAGTTTTATCCAGCTGCGACAGAACTGTGGTGACCATTTCCTGATTAACCTCCACCGAGCTAAAGGGAGGTGCTCTGCACTCGTGAGTTTCTAAACAGTTACCTGAATCGCGCCGATAAACACTGCAGAAGAATGAATGCAACGCATCGGCTTTTTCCGGTGCAGTCAAAGCCGTATTGCCATCGTCCAGCACTAACGTACCTATTTCTTCTCTTAATGATCGCTTGGACTGAACATAGCCATAAAAAGCTTTCAAGTTAATCTTTGCTTTTTTGGCAAGTCGGGATTCGAAGTCCCTTTTAGCTTTCCTTTGCAGCGCAACAGCTCAATTTCTGGTCTGTATGTACTGCAGTCTAGATCTGTGAGTTCCACAGAATTTGTACGCCCTCCAGCTACGGTCACGACATCTAATAGCCTTGCGAATAGACGCGCTCCACCAGGGTGGTTTTCCTCGCGTTCTCACTGGTTGTAGAGGAGCAAAATTATCCTGTAGTTGTAAAAGGTGCCCTTTTATAATATTCCACCTGATTTCTACACTAGGTTCTAATTCGTCTGGTTCCCAACTTAGATTCATTGCTTTAGTTTGTAGTTGGACGATGTCCATTCGACCAAAGTTGCGGGACATCTTTACTTGGGGACTAGGATGCACTAAAGTCCAGTCAAGAAGAATTACAGCGTGGTCGCTCTTGCCTAGTGGCGAAAGGTATTTGATTCCATAAATATCTCTTTCATGAGACGATAGAACCAAATCTAAAGTTGACGGAGTATGTCCTGTCCTAAACCTTGTATGTTCCCTGACATGTTGATAAAAGGCCCCGACATGAAACCAGTCTAGATATTGCGACTCAACTGACTCTGGTGAAGAAATTTCAGTACGCCAATCAATGCCCGGGAGATTGAAGTCTCCGACAATTAGTAATGCGTTGCATTGCCCTTTTAGTACTTCCAATGTGTCCATCAGTAATTGGTCGTCTAATGATGAAGCAGTCGGGCTTCTATAAGCACATGCAAGTGCCAGTCTTCTCCTAGCGACAGTAAGAAATACCGATGTTAGTTGGATTGAGTGAGAAGCGATCTTTATCGATGTCTCACTGTGGGGGAGATCTTCGTTTATCATAATTGCCACTCCCCCTCCCGTAGCACCAGTATCCCTATCCTGACGATAGATGGCATACTTAGTTGATACAAATGACGGAACATGATCATCTGGTTTCAACCATGATTCGGAGATGGCAATTATGTCGACCTGGTTTTCCAGTGCAGCAAGCTGCAGCTCACCCCATTTATTACGTATACTGCAAGCATTTGTGTACAGTACACGGGTATTTCTATTCTGCGCACATTTTAAACTAACTTTACTCGGGGTGGGAGCACCGTCGCTGATACCCCGTTTTTTTAAACCGGAGAAGTTGATAAGTGGCTAGACTGCCCTTGCGAACGAGCTTGCACCGGCCTAATGGCAGTTTTAAATAGATTTTCCTCGTTCAGAAGCCTACTGAAAAGCGAGTTTTTCATGCGCTCGTATTCTACTGGCGGGCCATTTTGGAGTACATCTTCAATGACAACTACCGCAGATGACTTAAACATTTATGGTGGCTAATGTTGATCCCTTTTATGGGAGTTTTCACGCCAGTCATGGGCGCTTTTGGAAGCTTCCCATGAAAATGTGGTTCGGGCCCCTTATCCTGGACAACTTTGAAACGCCCATTTGTGTAGCGCTCAAGGTAAGCACTTTTCAAAAGAAGCGTATCCCTGTCCTGCTGGTTCATAAATTCTACCAAGATAGGACGAGCGCTACTTACAGTTTGGTTCCACCGGCCTACACGATGGACCCTTTTTACCTGGCAGTTAATTAGCCCTGCCATGCGCAAAATGTTTTAAACCCTAGAACGGTCCATTTGGCGCCGGGATTCGCTTTCGCGAATCAGCGGCTCTTCCATATTTAGGATGAGGAGAGTACGAGATGGCCTCGTTTCCGCCATTTATGGGGTGTAGCAAGCTAACTAACTTGCTCAGCTAAGGCATTTATTTGCCTTTCTAAAGCAACGCAGTTAGCTTGCTGTGATATTACCGGACAATTATCGTTATCGACGGTTTTCTTTTTAGGGTTCTTTTTACCCTGTGTGTTGCTTTTTGATTCTTACCGATGGTACTGCAGACAGGGCCGGGTTTTGTTGACGGGGTGTTCTTTTTCTTACGACCTCGGCGTAGGACAACGGAGAACTCTTACTATTTGCTACAACATTGTTTAAACTACTAGCAGAGGTCCTCAGGAATAATTCCCTTGCGTTTCTCTTACACTACCAGCATACCCATTCCATGAAACTATTTTTACAATACGTTTCGTAATGCTTGGCAAGAATGTCAGAGCATTTTGGATGCGCCCATCTCTTGCACACATCACAAGTTATGCTTTCCACTACCTTCTTACCACATTCAATTGAAATGCTGGGATATTAAGCTTTAGGGATAGTTCAATTTTGAATGACAATAAATCTATATATATATATATATATATATATATATATATATATTATATATATATATATATATATAAATTTTCAAAACCGTAATAGAATATGTTGATTCTAGTTACGATGTGTATATAATGCGATAAATTGATTGACAATTTACAGCAACATCAGAGAACAGCGATTTGGAAATAGATTATGTGGAAGAGCGTGGGAAATACAACCAAGTTGAACGTACCCTTTTACTAAATAAGAACTTACGATCAGCAGATTTATGGGGGTTAGTTGCTGCAAGAGCAAGTTTAACCTCATCATCAGTGGAAAATAACTCCTCAAGTGGAGTAACGATATCAGGCCTTTTGATGACTGGCATGTTAGGTGGATCTATTTGGAGATCAAGCCTCTGAACAGACTGGGAATGTTTGAGAAAAGCCGAAGCCTTTTCTGAATCTGAAACTATTTGGGGTCCGTTTTCCTGCTAAAGGTTGCCAATCCAATCGAACGTTTTGCCTTTGGATTGGGCATAACTATAGTAACGTTTTGGGCACTGCTTTATATTCCGTGCCAACCGTGAGTCAAAGTCACGTTTTGCCATGCGTTGAATTCCCACAGCCTTATTTCTGACCATTTTATACCTTGTCCAGGACCGTTGTGTCTGAGAAGCTTTGTAATTTTCCCAGACACGGTCCCGCATTCTAATAATAATATTAATAATAATAATGTATATTCTTGGATACACCAAGTCATGCTATACATGATTATTTGTTTTCATGAATAAGTACATCAAAAAAAACGGTAATTATACAAATGTTGAGGTCACACATAAATACATTTTTTGTTACCAACCGTGAAAAAATAGTTGGATAATATTTGTACAGATGGTAGCTTGTTTGAAATATAAAGTTGATAGAATATCGGGAAAATAAATGATAAAGGTTCACGTTTTTAACGAATACGACAGTAATTGTTTAAAATGGGTTAATTACAGTTTGGGTAGGTCTGGACAGCAATGTTTATTCATGTATGATTTTCCAAATGCAACTTCAAACGCAGATAATTGTATAGAAGGTTCACTTCATCGGGTCACGGAAATATGAAATGTATCGCCATTTCAAGAATTGTGAGAGTGTATTTTGTTGAATTTCAACAATTCTGAAAAGTAAATTCTCAAGAAAAAAGTTATATGTCACTTTAAAAATTTTTATTGCTAAAAAATATTAAAAGCCTTTTATGCCGTATAAGTATAAATTATATATAGTTGTATTAATTAGAAATAGCTTACCTAATTTTTCCGGAGATAAAAAAGAGTTGAGTTGCTTTTTGAATTCCGTTTATGAAGTGCTCAATCTTATATTATTAGGAAGTAAATTCCATAAACGAGAATATTTATAAATAAAGAAATCTTTTCGTACTTTAGCCCCTGACTCGATAGCATTATTGAATAATGAAATGGTTCCAGGTGCATGCTATGTCTGTGTTCGTTGCAGAGCTAAACCATTGCACTATAACGATACTTTTGGATCCAAAATAGAAAATAGAATGGCCGGTTTGGAGTTGGGCCTTCGACGTGTGGAAGAAATGTTGGTAAATCATGTGAGTACGCAAGTGATCACTGATGTAAACCACCATATCAATACATCGATTTCGGGACCACCATTGAAGGAATCTAAGACTAAGGCTATTCGTGTGCCAAAAAAGCAAAAAAGCAGGGTTATTCCCGTTTTGGAATCAGCTAAAACGACCACAGAAGTAGGAAATTCTTATAGAGATATGCTGTTACGGTCGACCTCAGCTGTACACCCCAAAACTGCTGTACCCGACTCACAAAGTCAAGCCACAAAGGTTTTTAATTCTAAAACGCCTGACTTTCCGATACGAAAAAAGAACACCCCATACAGGCTGAACGTTATATGTACGAATGTCAGCGAGTCCCAAGAAAGCCTGTTTGATAGCAAACAGAAACATGATGTCGATAAATGGTCTGAACTTTGTCACCTAATGAAAATTGAACATGTAAACGCAGAAAAGGTGACTCGTCTAACCCGCCATTCATCTTCACCTCATATTGGTCAACCTCGCTTGCTCAAGGTAACACTAAAATGCGAGGCTGATATCGAGAACGTATTGCTGAATGCATACCTACTCAAGTCAGATTCCGACTCCAACTGCCGCATATATCCCGATGTACCATGGTGGGAAAGGAAGGGCAGCTTGAACGACAGGGAACAAACGGTATCGCGAAGTATAGTTCTACTTGGTGTACCAGAAAATACTTCTAAAGCATCGAATCAGGAAACGGTAGAGCACGACGTCAAACAATGGCGCTACATTGCGTGTTCTCTCGATATTTCTAATGCCGTTGTTGTGGACACTTTTCGAGTTCCTTTTTCGCCAAAATACAAGGGGGATGGACCGAAACCTCTGAAGATTACGTTCTTGACCAGCGCTATGGCTGAAATAGTAAGGTCGGAATGGACAAAAAAGAAACGAACACTACCCAAGGATGTTAGACTTAGCCCACCCAAACCAATGAGTGAGACACACTCGCGGCTGGGGGCGGTAGACGGTAGCGTTCCCACCGAAACGGAAGCAACCAATACATCAAAAAACGTAGTGGGTCCGGCTCAAACCGAGTCGGACCGAGTACATCATGGTCCGGCTCTCAGGGGGTCGGACATACAAACATCATCCGCATAGGCTCGCTACACACGAAAACCACTGTTAAATGCCTATACACAAATGCACAGTGCTTGCGGAACAAAATCGCCGAATTGTCTCACTTTAACGCTCAGTTTTCTGCTGACATCATTGCTGTTACCGAAACATGGTTTCACGATCAGGTGAACGATTGCGAGCTGGCACTTCCCAACATGATCCTACTTCGACGAGACCGTTCAAGATCAGGTGGTGGAGTTGCTTTGTATTATAACGAACGTCTTCAATGCACAGCTGTACCTGACACAAGGTTTGAGCTAGAGGACACCATGTGGTGTAGCCTTCGCTTGGAAACTGGAGAGAACTGTACACTTGGTGTGATCTACCGCTCGCCCAACTCTTCCGATGCCCAAAATGAAACGTTGTTACAAATGATGCGCAACGCTGGAAATCTTAGAGGATGCCAACTGTTAATAATGGGTGATTTTAACCTCCCACATCTCTACACCAAAAGTGTGCATACTCAGCAATCCCTTGAGTACAAATTCCGTGAGATTATCACTTTCACTCCCCTATACAACCATGTCCATTCATTCACTCGACAAAGGGGCCTCAATGAATCGTCAATTCTAGATCTGGTTTTAACCTCCGAAGCAACAGCAGTGGAGTCAGTGCAGTATCATAGTCCTTTGGGGCTAAGTGACCATCTTGTGTTGTCCTTCGAATTCGTGTGCAACGCCAGAAGGGCGTCGGGCGACGTTAAGTTCATCAGGAGAGTCGATTACTTCGGCCTTCGCGGTGCCATTACGATTATGGAGGAAAAACATCTCGATCTTACGAATGCAGATACTCATTGTTCTAGTCTGTTAAGTTATATCGGTACAAAACTAGACGACAATTCTACCTGTGTTCCCAAAAGGAAATCAAGAACATTTTGCTTCAAACTTCGAAGCCGCACTCGGAAGTGGATAGCCATGCGAAATTCCGCATGGGCTGCACACAAAATAATACGAACAGACGCATCCTGGGAACACTTCCGTAGTTTTCGTAACAAGGTGACGTCCCTAATTCGAGAAGACAAGCAATATCACCATTGGAAGCTGATCGACCAGATGGAACGACATCCTAAGTTGCTGTACACCATCGTAAACACCGCGACCAAGGTTAAGCCAGGTGTATTTCCTATGCAGACAGAGAACGGACTGACTGATAATGTCAAGGATACAGCTGATGCCCTAATATCATTTTATGCGCAAGTATTTTGTCCAAAGAACGTGTCAACGCTGACGTCTTTGCCGCACCCACTACAAGTCGAATGCCTTAGCAACATCGAGGTAAATCCTACGGTTGTGCGAAAACATTTACGCGGACTGAACGTTCGCAAATCACCAGGAGAGGATGGAATAACACCCGCTGTTCTGAAGTCATGCGAGCTGGAGCTTTGTGGCCCACTAAGTGGTCTATTCAGGCACTCATTGAATACGGGAACCGTACCAACTCAATGGAAAACCGGTGTTATCACACCAATCTACAAAGGGGGCAGTCGTTCTGATCCGGCGAATTACCGCCCCGTGACGCTTCTTTCAGCGGTTTCTAAAATTTTGGAACGCCTGGTGTGTGAACGACTTGTTGAACATCTCGAGAACCATCAGCTAATAACTTTACACAACACGGATTTAGGAAAACATATTCATGCCTGTCTAACTTGCTCACGACTCTAAATGACTGGACGCAAGCACTAGACCAAGGGGGTTCCGTCCATGCCGGTTACTTAGATATATCTAAAGCATTCGACAGAGTGAATCACTCCTTACTGCTTCAGAAACTGCAGAATGTTGGCGTCATCGGAAACCTACTAACATGGTTCACAAGTTACCTGTCTGGACGCAAAGTAAAAGTCAGAATAGATGGTGAAACTTCTCGAACAATTGAAGCCACGAGCGGAGTCCCTCAGGGTTCGGTTCTCGGTCCAATACTGTTCCTCATATTTATAAACGATCTACCGAACTTACTAGCATGTAAGCTTGTTTTATTCGCAGATGATGTAAAAATCTGGACGAAGGTCAACTCTATCGAGGACTGTCAAGTTCTGCAAGGAGATTTGAATAAGCTGCACCAGTGGTCAATCCAAAACAAACTGCCATTTAATTTCCGCAAGTGCAAAATGTTGCAAGTCGGAAAACCCTTTCCCTTTACCTACACACTTGGCAGCCACCCGCTTGAATGGAGTACATCACAAAAAGATCTCGGAATCTTGGTGTCTGGTACTTTGAAGAACAGCCTACAGTGCGACGCCGTCTACAAGCGTGCGTGCAGCTTGCTAGGTTTACTGAAACGCATTTTCGGACGTTTCCCACCACACTCACTCGCGAAATTACTGAACACTTACATACATCCTGTCGTTGACTACGC
Source organism: Atriophallophorus winterbourni (assembly GCA_013407085.1). Taxonomy (NCBI): domain Eukaryota; kingdom Metazoa; phylum Platyhelminthes; class Trematoda; order Plagiorchiida; family Microphallidae; genus Atriophallophorus; species Atriophallophorus winterbourni. Next base: position 65,078 of record JACCGJ010019685.1, on the reverse strand, counting down.
TGTACAAGCTTGGACGCCATGGATGGAAAAAAACATCTCGCTCCTCGAACGAATTTATCACAAGGCAACCAAAATTGTTACCGGATTGAATAATTTACCCTTTGAGCAGCGACTGACCAGACTTGGACTGTGCACCCTCGAGCGCAGGCGTATCCTACACGACCTCACTCTGACATATCGAATCATCTATGCGAAATCCCACCCTCTCAAACACCTCTTCAAGTTTGGTTCGGTTGTCCCCACACGCAGCCACCCTTTGACCCTTCAAATCCCACACTCACGATTGAATTGTCGTCGTCACTTCTTCGCTGTTCGTGTATGCTTCTTGTGGAATAGCTTGCCGATAGATATTGTTACCTCAGCAAACGAGCACATCTTTAAACAAAGGTTACGAAACCTTATGTTGAGAACTACTGCGTTGGCCCCTACCTATTGATGTCTATATTTTTTAACGCACGGAACTACCGTCCATCCAAAGATTTTTTCCCTCAGTCTGTGTCGCCATTGAGGATTATTTTTGCTCCACCTATGAAGAACACGGATATGATCATACAAGTAACGATTTTTTTAAATTTTTTATACGTATATCCTATGGTACTGTACAGCAATTTGCTTTTTTAACCATAAATCTTGAATCTTGAATCTTGAATCTTGAATCCTGGATTTTCGGTATACATATTTTGTTTTTGTGTCAAAGATTATATACATCAGAGTTTTTGAAATCTAATTGTAAATCAATGTCAATCATATTTTTTTTCAATATTCTGTAAAAGAGTATGAGATTTTGTTTTATTCTTCGAAACCATAATGGTTCCAATCCTAGGATCTGACATCTTTCCTTATATGAATGCTTATCCGAACAGTTGGTAATGGATCGTGTGAAAGAACGTTGGATGCCTTCTAAAGCATAACTATCAGACCGAGTAAGGTTACTAGATATAATGTTGCAGTAATCTAATAAAGATAGTGTATGTAACTTGTAAAGTTCCAGCTTGCACTGAGGCAGAGAGATGAATCTATGAAGTAAACCTATATTCTTTCTTGTTTTAGAAATTAAGTAGCATATTTGTTCATGAAATGTAAGTGATCCAGAATATCGATAACCTGAATCACGTAAACATTGTGCTGGTTGTAGTGATGTATTATTTAGGATGATAGAATCTTTTGGTATGATACAGTTGAAATTTATGAAATTAGATTTATTGGTGGAGAACTCAAGACCGTTTCGAATACTCCGTTGAAGTAGAGCATCCAGGTCTTGTTTCAATTTTGATATAAAGTCGTTAGTCTGGTTAGATGGAAAGGCTATGGCGACTTTTATATCATCTGCAAACAAAAAGATCTTACAGTGTGTTATGACAGATAGTATATCGTTGATAAATAACAAGAAGAGTAGTGGACCTAGAACGCTTCCTTGTATGACTCCGCTTGGAATTTGCAGAGTTCTTAAACGTTAGCCATTTATATCTACCGGAAAGGTGCGACCAGTGAGAAAATATTTGAACCACGAAAGTAGGTTTACAGTAATACCTACAGCAGATAATTTTGCGAGGAGTAGAATATGCGGGACCCTGTCGAAGGCTTTCATGATATAAATAAATAAATAAATATTTTATTCTTGGAATTCCAAGGCATGCTAAGCATGATCGATAATTATCAAAGTTGTTTGTATACATACAGCATAAAAATGGGCAATAATTAATAACATTTTCAAGATCATAGGTGCTGATAATTTTTCGTTCGTTAAAATGGTCCAGGTAAATGATAATCAATCAGTTTTACAGAAATTCAATATATGAGCAGTTATTGTATGAAAAGAAAATTGGGTGAGGAGAAAAATGATACAAAGAATATTGAAGAACGATGGACCGGAACATCGAAGATGCGAGGAATCTCGAACAGAGAGAGAATCTTTAAAAATGTTTAGTTGAAACACATTATTATTGTCGAATATATGTTCTGAATGGAGAGTGTCTTTCCGTGGGTATTCGTAGAAGATTTGGCGTTCCAGTGTTGACTCGTTTGTGAACTGGAATTTTTCATATGGATGTAAAGAGGTAATCTGGAAAATAAATACTAAGGGACGGAGCAACTGTTCACTATGAAAGTTAAAAAACTGATATCACTGTTAATATCCAGCAATGCCATGATTGTATAGTTCATCTAATGAGACATCTAGGTTGAGAAGTTTCATTAATTTTTCAACTGTGAGAAATGAATACAGATGTGATTTAAAATCACATAGTGAGGTACAAAGTCTTATGTTTTTCGGAAGAATATTCCAGAGTTTAGCGTATTTATTTAGGTAGAAGTTACTTCTTACTTTCGTACAGGATCTAGGTAATTCCACTAAGTTATCTTGATTTCTTAAGTTATATCTAGAACCTTTTCGGAAGCGGATAGACGAATTTATATCTATATTATCAGAAGATATTATTCTAAAGAACAGTATTAGGTTGTGTCTAATTCTACGGAACCATAGTGGTTCTGGCTTGAGCTACGTACATCATACTCTATATGATTGATTCGAGCTATATCGGGTGATTGATTTGGTAAAAGTACGTTGTACGTTTTCCAAAAGGATGGTATCAATTTTATTTATACTGCTATATATTATATTACAGTAGTCAAAGAGGGGTATGGTGAAAAGTTTATAAAGTTCTAACTTACAGTGTGAGAGAGTAAAGAACTTATGAATCATATTAACACTGCTTTGCTTTTGAGATCACGTGATTTATATGCTCGTTGAATGTAAGCGATGCTGAATATTTGAACCCAAGATCACGTGTGCAATCGATAATTTGAATAGGATTAACATTAAGAAGGATTGAGTTATCAGGAATTGTACATCCTAAAGGCATGAACTTAGATTTTTCTACAGAAAATGACAGACCATTAATTTTACCCCATTTGGATAATGCATCCAAATCTTTGTTCAGTCTGGCAATGTAAGTTTGTGTTTCAGAAGATGGGAAGGAAATTACTACTTTCATGTCATCTGCGAACAAGAATAGTTTACTATGAGAGACGACTGTATGTACATCATTTATGTATAGGAGAAAAAGTAATGGACCTAAAACACTGCCTTGTATCACGCCACTTGGAATCGGCAAGGTGCGCGATCTGTGACCATTAACCTCAACACAGTATGTGCGATCTGTAAGAAAAGAAGTGAGCCAAGAATGAAGATTGCCACCTATACCAAATGAACTTAGCTTAGATAGTAATGGGTTATGCGGTACTGTGTCGAAAGCTTTGGTTATATCAAGGAAGACAACTATAACTGAAAAGACAATTTCAATTGAACTTGTGATGCAGTCTAAGTATTCTAGCTGGCAAGTAATGCAGGATCTTTTGTTAAGGAAATCCGTGCTGTGCCTTAGAAAAGAAACTAGGTGTCAGGATATTCAAGCATAGCTTTCTTTACAATTTTTTCAAATAATCTTGATAAGAAGGCTGTATGATTTATTGGTCGGTAGTTAGTAACTAAGTGTTTTGAGCCAGATTTGCATCTAGGTATAACAATCGAGTGTTTCCATTCTGCCGGAAAGGTACCAGATTCAATAGATGCGTTAAATAGGTTAAGCAGGAGAAGTTGAAAGTCTTTACCACCCATTTTGCATATGGCTGGAGGTATGCCTGCTGTGTCAGGTTTAAGACTGACAGTTGATTGCTGACATAATTTATTTATGTCACTCAGGTTTATACTCAAAGTATTTAGTGTATTCGGCGAAGGAAGATGACTGGTTGTGTAAACGTAGTTTGAATTGTTGTAGGTAGAGTTAAAGTAAAGAAGGAATTCTTCGCAGATAGCATCAGGTGAACTAACAATTGTTTCAACTGCGGATGAATTACAATATTTGATAATGAAATCTATGTTGCTGGGTGAGTTGGATAATCTTAACTTGAAAAGTTTACTTAGTGATTTCGGCTTATCCTGACTTATAAGAGCTTTGTTTTCGTCGGCTCTAAGCGTGCTATCTAAAGCATATCTGTGACTTCTTGATAGTTCATAAGAACGAAGAAGGGCGAAAATGTCATGTGTTTTTACAGCAACGAAATGTAGTTTCATCATTTTCTTTTCTATTTTCTTGGCTTCCATTAATTTTGTGTGCCTAATGAGCTTATATGATGCCTTCATAAGTAACCCTCTCAATTGTGAATGAAATGTTGAAGAGACTGTTGTGAAATCACTAGAGAGGAAGAATCGGCTCTAGTCTTCTGTTCTAATGAATTCTGACAGTAGATTCCAGTTAATGTAGTTGTAGGTATGCTTATTATTAGATGGCTGCGAAGAATTGACAGAAGTTGTGGCGCATAATATTTGAAATGATAATATTCTATGGTCACTGTTAAGGAAAGATGGAATTACCTTCAGGTTAGCTGGAAAAAGGTTCAGAGTGAAGACTAGGTCTAAGATATTGTCATTTCTTGTAGGTTGGTCAATAAATTGCTTATATCCTAGTAAGTCAATCGTTCTAGTGAAAGGTGTATAGCAGCTGTGATATGCACGATCGTGCCAGTTTAATTTTGGCATGTTGAAGTCACCAGAAATAAGCTTATATTTTGTGTCATGTAGAGATGCTTCTATAAACGCATTAATTAAGGAATCCATTTTAGAGATAGTTGAATACGGTGGATAATAAATACAACCTATTAAGAGATCTAAGGATGGTAATACAATCCATGTTGAGTCTTCTAGTTCTGACAAACTATGCGAAGTAAAGGTATCAGCTTTAAATTTGGAATGAACATAGATAAGAGTACCACCTCCCCGTTTCGCACTTCCGTTATTCCTGAATATCTTGTAATTAGGTACTATGAGTGTTGAGTCAGGCTGGTCATCTCGGGTTCACGTTTCAGTTATAAGAATAATGTCTACTAAGTTCGTAATGAGAAAAGATTTAGGCATTTGAATTTTAAAGGGTAATTTGTCGGGCATTTATGCGTAGAATACTAACATAAAAAGGAGCGGGATTAAAAGGAGTGGAAGTAAGTTGAGACAAAAATTTAGAGCAAATATTATTTAATTTATTATTTTTGGAAAAAAATTGGCATGATCATAAAAAGGCGTGTATGGTACGTATTGAGATGTGTATCAATTGTAAAATGGAGGATTTTGAGTCATTGAATTAGAGGAGTGAAATGGTTGAGCATTATAACCAGGGGAGTAAGGGGAGGGTCTATGAAGCAAATTGTAGTCAATAAGAGACTGATTATACTGTTTAGAGGGGAATGGTGGTTGAATACGGTAACTGGTATAATGTGCGTGCTTATTATTATTCACCAACGTCATTTGTTTGTTTGGGAGCATTTTGAATGCTGTGTTTCCAAATCAGCCAAGATTTGGGAGAAGAGGTCGTGTCTGTCAAAAAGTAGGTAGGGGAAGTGAACGCTTAGTGGGTGGCGATGTTCTGTGAACTATGTCGTTTGCAGGTGATAAATCTTGGCTTCTTGAAGGTGTAGTAACTACAGGTGAATCACACTGCATACACTCAGATGAATCAGAAGAAGACTGAGTTGTGGAAATAATTGTAATTTTGCGTTTCTTATGACCGAAACGCCTCTGCATAGGGGTGAGGTCTGCCTTTATAGTAACGTTAGAAAATCTAGGAATGGATTTCGAAATATTTCTATTGTTCAATATATATGAAACAGAACATTTATCGGTGAATTTTATGAGTATTGGAGTTCGTTGTTCCAGGCTATTTTTGCCTAAACGGACAAAATCAGCACAATCTTTCGGAATACCGTATGAAGTGAGAAATTGCCTTTTCAAGTCATTTAATGGATAATTATCAGCTACGTTGAATAAAATGATGTTCTTAGAACGAGATTCTCTTTGAGTAATTTCAGTACAAAGAGTTTCAACAAATTTATTGGTTTGTATAAGAATATCATTATCAATAATGGAATTAGGCTTCATAAGAGATGATAAAGGTTTAAGAGAATCAAATAATGTCTGAGAAGTTGTTTTTTCTTCACGTTGACTCAATATTTCAGATTCTCCTTTTTTCAATTTATTTAAGATTAAAGAAGTGTCATTATCTAACCTTACGGTGCAATTTCTTGTTTGAGAAATTTTACGAATTTTAATGCAGTGTTAGATTATTGTTAAAGGATGCATATTATATAGAATATCGTAGAACGTAAATTTTAACTTTAGGATATTATCACAAGTTATCGGTTCCGGTATGTAGCGCATAGAGGGGGAAAAGTAATATGGAAATGTAATTGGGATCACGTACCGTATTCAAGCGCGCGCCAAATATTTAAGTGTCAATGAATACAACTATGACTCCATGGTTTGAATCTAGTGATTGTGTCACGTAATTTAAAAATTCACTCGTCGCATCGCAGGTGTCCACCACTGTGGCTTGTTGCGTTGCTTGACGTGCACCAACGGTTCAAACCTATCTTGCAGGGTAGACAGACAGTGGTGTAGAAGCTGCCAGTTTGTTGCTATTTAAATAAATGAATAAATAAATTTTATTCTCTGAAATTTAGGGCATGTTTAACGTGTTCGATAATTTCCAAAAGCTTTGTACAATCAGATTATAGGATGTACATTTGCAAAAACAGTTTGTTCAAGGTCATTTGTTTCAGCGGAATTCAACGTTCAATAAATATAAAGCTAACGGTATTTAAAGTTGTTTCCAGGTATTTGGTACGTGATCTGATATATTACGAAAACACAGCTATTGCAAGGAAAAGTCTAGAATGTTTCCGGCAACACTGATGATCAATGGATAAGGTCCATCAAAGATGCGCGAAGAATCTCTATTGTTGATGTTCCAAATTTTTCATTTTGATTGTTGTAAATAGATTGATCTTTCCTGACAATGAGCCGTTTTCTTGTCCGCTAGGCGAAGGTGGTTTATTCCACTAGTTTGAGGTCTGGGGGCCAGTTTCATTTTGGTGCGGATTGAGAATTTTGCTGTGGAGAAAAATCTCAGAAGGAGAGAATGTTGTTTCCAACGATATGAACGTTTATTTAATATCAATAACCAGGAATGCCATTATTATATAAATCATCAGGTAGAACATTTAAATTAAGAAGATTGCGAATTTTATCAACGGTAAGAAATAAAGCTAGATGTGATTTGAATTCATTTAAAGAGGAACTGAGTCTTATATATTTTGGAAGAAGATTCCACAGTTTAGCATATTTAGTCAAGAAGAAACTGTTCCTTACTTTAGTACGAAACCTTGGTAACTTAATAGTTTTTTCACTGTTTCTCAAGCTATATTTAGAATCATGCCGTATATGAATATTCGAACGTATTTCCATATTATCCGTTGACAGTATTTTAAAGAATAAGATGAGGTTATGCTTAAGTCTGCGAAACCATAGAGGATCGAGTTTCAGTTGTATACATCTTTCTCTATAGGATTGTTTGGTGGTATAACCGATTATTGATTTTGAGAAAGAACGTTGTATCTTTTCTAAAACTATGCTATCGGTTTTATTTATATTAGTATATATTATGTTACAATAGTCAAAGATAGGAATGGTGAATAATTTATACATTTCTAGTTTACAATGAGGCTGAATTATAGATCTGTGTATAGTATTCATACTTTGTCTGGCTTTAGTAATAAGGTGGCGTATCTGTTCGTTGAAAGTGAGTGATGAAGAATATCGAAATCCTAAATCACGCGTGCTGTCAATCATTTGAATTGCGTTATTGTTTAGAAGGATTGAGTTATTTTGTATCGTGCATCTTATAGGCATAAAATTAGATTTTGCTGTTGAGAACGTTAGACCATTATTTTTTGCCCAATCTGCAAGTGCAGCTAAATCATTGTTTAGTCGAGCTATATAAGTTTGTGCTTGATTAGCTGGGAAAGTGATGACAACTTTCATGTCATCAGCGAATAAGAACAGTTTGCTATGCGAAATGACGCTATGTATGTCATTTATATATATAAGAAATAGTAAGGGGCCTAATACGCTACCTTGAATCACTCCACTGGGAATAGGTAGGCTGCGTGATCTACGGCCATTAACTTCAACAGAGTAAGTGCGATCAGTAAGAAAAGAAGTTAACCAGGAAAGAAGATTACCACCGATGCCATATGATTCAAGTATGGATAATAATATCTTATGAGGAACAGTATCAAATGCTTTAGTTATGTCTAGGAAGACAACTACAACTGCCGAACCTTCCTCCATCGATGTAGTAATATAGTCAAGGTATTCAAGCTGACATTAAATGCATGATCTTTTATTTTGGAAGCCATGTTGAGCTTTAGAGAAGAAACTTGGAGATAAGTGATTAAGGATAGCTTTTTTTATTATTTTTTCTAGTAATCTAGATAGTATTGCTGTGTGGTTAATTGGGTTATAATTTGATACCGTGTGCTTCGAGCCAGATTTATGTCTGGATGTAACGACAGAGTGTTTCCATTCTAAAGGTAAGATTCCAGATTCGATTGAAGTGTTAAATAAGTTCAGTAGAAGAAGTTTGAAATCGTCACCACCCATTCTGCAAATTGCGGGTGGAATGCCTGTTATGTCTGGCTTGAGACTGAACGTAGTTTGCTTGCAGACTTCATTGATGTCATTCAGATTTATGCATATAGTGTTTAATACACTAGGTGATAGAAATGTTCTAGTCATATCTTTATAGATGGAAGTATTGTAAGTAGTATTGAAATATTTAAGAAATTCTTCGCAGATTGTAATAGCGTCTGTAATTCTCATTTCTGCCGAATTATAAGTTCGATCATGAATAATAAAATCTACTTCGCTGGTTGAGTTTACGGATCGTGGTTTGAATAACCTGCTTAGTGATTTTAGTTTATCACAACTGTTCAGTTCTCTATTTTCTGATGCAATCAATGTGTGGTCTAGAATGATTTTGTGGTCACTCAATAGTTCATAAGAACGTTAACGAGCAAAGATGTCGTTATTGTTGATTGCAAATGTAGACCACTCTTTCATTTTCTTTCCCATTTTATCGAGCCTAGTTTGTTTTATGCGTTTTCTAGAACTGCTAGCTTTATTGATTAAATTTATAGTTTTCGAATAGAATGTCGAGGATATAGTTCGAAAATCATGTGAAAGAAATAATTGAGACCAATTTTCAATCCTTATAAGTGTTGAAAGTAACTTCCAATCAATGAAACTGTGAAGAGTCTTGACCTCATTGGTAGCTTTGCAAGTGCATGATAGGTGGGAGGATAATATTTTATGGTCCCCATTAAAGGGGGAAGGCAATATTAGTAAGTTGTTTGGATTAATATTTAGAGTACAAACTAAGTCAAGAATGTTGCCCTTTCTAGTTGGTCTATGAATAAATTGTTTGTAACCTAGTAAGTCATGCGTTTTTATAAAATTTGTATGAGAGCTAACTTTACTTCGATCGTGCCAGTTTAAATTAGGCATGTTAAAATCACCGGCTATACGTTGATGAAGTGAATGATGTAACGACGTTTCGATGAAAGCTTGAGTTGATGTATTCAGATTATATGAAGTTGAGCCTGGTGGGCAGTAGATGCAGCCTATTAAAATATCTAGTATAGGTAGTTCTATCCATAGTGAACCTTCAAGTTCTGTTAAATTCAAAGATGTTATACTATTAGCTTTAAATCTTGAATGCACATAAATATGGCAACCACCACCTCGTTTAGGAGTGCGGTTTCTCCTAAATACCTGGTAGTTAGATATCATGAGTTCAGAGTCAGAGTCATCATCACGGGTCCAGGATTCAGTTATAAGAATAATATCTACATGTTTAGAAGATAGGTAAGATTTTAGTATATGGATTTTGGGTATAATTGATCTAGAATTTATGACCAGAAAACGAACAATACAAAGGTCGGAATTTAAAGGATTTGGGGTGAGTGCATTAGAAAGTTTACTATGCTTAGAATTTAATTTATGTATTTTTGAAAAAAGTGGTATTAGTGTTAAAGTATGGTTCATAATTGGAGCGAGAAACATAAGGATTGTAAAATAAAGTTTGGGGAGTATAATTATTATAATGAGAGGGATCCTGTGTAATAATAGATGAATTAAAATAAGGTTGAATATTACAAAAAGGTGTAGGAGGAGGTGATGAATGATGATAGTGTTGCTCATATGATAGGGGTTTATTCATTAAGAAACGAGATGTGTCAATACGATTGTTGAGACTGGGTGAACCACTTATATAGTTAGTTGTCTGCATACGTTGTCGGTGAGGTGGTCTGATTAGTGCCTCTCTGTAAGTAGGAAGGTTTGGTAAGAGGGGTCGTGTCGAACTTTGGGAACTATTAGAGTTATTTTCAATTACAGATTCACATTGCATTTGTTCATTGTTTTTGCTCCCATGCATTTTCTTTGCTCTGCTTCTGAAGCACGCTTTCAGGACGAGAACAGAAGGCATATACATACGCACGCGAAGTAATGGTAAGCTTTTCAACCTGAACCGGTTGAGAGCACAAACCAATGTACGGGATGTGATAATTCGTGACGTGTTGTTTGCCGAAGATGCAGCCCCTATTGCTCACTCCCAAGAGAACCTACAGTCGCTAATGGACTGTTTTTCGTCGGCATGCAAAGACTTTGGTATAACAATCAGCATGAGCAAGACCGAATTCCTTGGTCAAGGGACTGTATCGCCACCAATCATCACTGTTGGAAACTGTCAGCTTGAACCAGTATATCATTTCACATATCTTTGTTCAACCGTTGCGAATAACCTCTCGCTAGACACGGAGATTGATAAGCGGATTGGTAGAGCAGCTGTCATTTTGTCCCGATTGAACTCTCGTGTTTGGAGTAACCGCAAGCTGACTCTAAAGACGAAGATGATATTATGCAGCGCGTGCGTACTAAATGCTTTACTGTAAGGCAGTGAAACCTGGACCACCCACGCAAGGCACGAACGGGAGCTGAATGCTTTCCATCTACGAAGCATCCGTCGTATCTTGAACATATCGTGAATGGACAGAGTGACTAACGCTGAAGTGCTTTCAAAAGCTGGTCTACAGAGCATGTTCATCCTATCGCGACAGCGCCGCCTGCGAAGGCGTGGTATTGTCCATAGAATGGAAAATGGTGAGTTGCAATTAGGAAGTCGACCATTAGGCAGACCGCACTTGCGGTACAAAGATATTTGCAAAAGAGATATGAAAGCTCTTGACATTGACATTGCGAGCTGGGAAGAACTTGCTCTTGACCACTCACTTTGGAGGCATTGTGTAAAGCGTCGTATGCAAGCCGGGGAGTAGCAAATACAGCTCTTGGCTGCTGAACGCAGATCACACCACCGGCGTGCAACTGATGCAATACAACAGAGTTCAACTATCGTTGCAAGCGTCGCGGGAGAGATTGTTCCTCCCGAACCGGACTGTTCAGTCATTCAAAAAGCTGCAAAACATGAAATTCATGCGATTGTGATGTACATCCATGGTCGACATCGACCGACGGATACCAGCAACATTATTGATCATTATTGATTCAATATTATTAATTGGTATTCGAACAGTCACCATATTAACCGCAGTTTGCGAATGATCCTGAGTTTCTATAATCCCGGTAAGGCTTGATCATCAAACGTTCTGATCTTCTTAACAGTATTTCCAGTTCAGCATCTGCAGAAGTATTTAGGATAGTGGTGTTATGATGGTCAATGCAATCAGAATCGGAACGTAAATGACCTGTATCTCTGTGGTTAATTTAATCAACATGACGGCGATGCATTGAGTTATCATCAAGGTCCATTATTTTTACCATGTATTTACCCATATTGCCAAGTACGATACTAGAGCTCAATCGTAATTCATTATCACGATGAAATGAAACTTCAGCTGATCCCAGACCCAACTGATTTGATCTCAGGGATCTTGCTTCGCATATCATAGCTGGAGTTTGTCCGGTATAATTAGGTTTCGCATCTTGTAGTGACTGGCGTGACAGGTAATCTACATGTTGAATGTGTTTAGCACTTCAATGTTCAATTGCATAATCATAAGCACTGAGTGCTATGCTCCATCTTTAAACCATCGCGGCAGTGATTTTCGAAATAGTTTCACCAGGATCGTATATAAATTTTATGGATTCATGTTCGGCAACGATGGTAAAACGATGACCAAACAGGAATTTGTGCAAACGTTGAATGGACCAATAGACAGCTAACGCTTCACGGTGTGTTTGAGCATAATTCTTTTCGGCAGTAGTTAGCTCGCAAGAAATGCAAATTACCGGATTTCAATTTTGCTCGAGAACAGCATCAATTACATCAGATGATGCATCAGTAATTACAAAGGAATGGATTCTGGGAGTAAATGGACGAAGAACTGCATCTGACTTTATAATAAAATGCTGCGTAAACACTGTTAATGTTCATTAGTCCACACAAAAGTTTATTTTGATTAAAGTAAAAAAATGGTGAAGCTTTTACATTGAAATTCAGAATGAACCTCGAATTATATTGCAATGCACCGATAAGAGAACCTAATTGTGTCATGTTCTTCGGAGACTCAGCATTGGTCATTGGGAGTATACGATTGAGATCTGGTTTATAACCATTACCATCAACAATGTATCCAAAGCATTCAAAATTGGAAACAGAAAACAAACACTTTTTCGGATTACCGGCAACATTTGTATAAGGAAATCTACGAAACAATAAACGTTCATCATAAAGAGATCGTATTGACGCATGCACGATAACATCATCCTGATATACTTCAACTCCAACCATATAGCGAGTAATATCATTCATAACTTGTTGAAATATAGCAGGAGAAATGCACAAACCGAAAGGTAAGCATTTATACCGAAATAAACCAAATGTTGTATTGGTGGTAGTTAACATTGAAGACTGATCGGTATTTGTAGGTAAGCGTCTTTTATATCAATCTTCGAAAAGAATTTGGATCACGTCAATTTGTTTAAAATATCTCCGGGTTTAACTGTCGTGCATGTTCGCTTTAACAATCTAGTATTAAATGGTAGACGATAATTGCCGCAAATCCTTGGGGTCTTCGATCCGACTTCAACGCTGTGACAATAGGTGTGCCCTAAACAGAGGACTCAACCTTTCCTATGATACCTTTGGAACATAGATCTGTCAAAGCTTTTCCAACAGGTTCTCAGAGTCCATATGGAATAAGGTATCGTTTGAGGAACACATGGTTTCCTTCTACGTTAAGAGAAATTGGAGGAATTCGAATTCCACCAGTTGCTTTCGAACATTTTATTATGAGATTCTTCAACTCTAAGGTATCTTCAGACGTTGTCAAAAGAGAGCTTGCATTGCTTTCAGACCTAGAATAGATGGACTAGTTCGAATAATGATGAATCTACAGGCAGCAATATTGCTTTCATCTTGGATTGAGATGATACACGATTTAACGACAGAAATAGAATGCCCAGTAATGCCTTTAATTGTGAGGCTAGTCGGTTGGACTTTCGCATTAGGAGCAAATTGTTCTAGATCTGTCTGAATAATAAGCGATTCAACGCTACTCGTATCTAGAATGAAATCTAAGGATGCACCACTAGAAACACAAGAAAGGGTTTTACGAATATGGCTAAAATTGCGAGATGTCACTGTCAAAGATAATGATTTGAATGCGTCATTAATGTTGCTTACTTGAGGGTTTCTCAATTAGTCCGATACGTTTTAGAAGTTCGGCAAACGGAGTGGATATGGCCGGTTTTTCCGTACTTGTGACATCTGGCCTGTCGAAATAGGTAAGTGTGGCGTGAGTGCAGTCTGCCGCATGACGCACACTTCCTAATTTTGATTGAATTTGAATTGCTATCAGCAACGCGACGATAATTCGGTTGATATTTTAACTGTTGCTTTGCTATAGCATTCTTTGCTCTTTCACGTTTATGTGTATTAAACATGACAGAACTTTCTGCTGGCGACAAATCTGTAGTTGCCACATGCGCATCTTTATACTGTTCAAAATGAGCTCGAACAACTTCGAAGAGGGTTTCGGCAATTTCAAAAGCTCATTCTGTAAAACACTGTCATTTATTTCAGCAATAAGGCGATCCTTTTATTACATTTGTAACAAATCACCGAAGTCGCATTTTGCTGCCTGCATTAACAACTGTAGAATAAAATCGCGAATTTCTTGATTGGGCTGACGCAACATTGAATGAAATTTTGCTCGTTCAGTTGCTTAGAAGTGTACAGGCTTCACATGTAGCAATAAAAGCACTTTCAGCGCTTCGTATGGAAGAGAAATAGGAGAATCCGGATAAGCTAATTTTTGATTAACGTATTTGCAGATTTTCTGGCTGCATTTAGAAAATGAACAGACTTTTTATCATTTTCAGGTTTCGGCCGTGTTCACCACCAAATTTCGAATCTTTCACAATAATCTTCAATTTCTCGCGCATTTGCATTCATGTCAGGTGGTTCCAAACTTAAATTTGTCATCAATAATTGCCTTTCGGAACGCTAATTGTAATAAATTGTATTGTATTTAATTGAATGAAACAACCAACTCCAGAATAAATAAATAAATAAATAAAGTTTATTCCTGGAAATCCAAGGCATGTTGACCATGATCAATAGAAGTTATAATAAACCACACTCACCCGAATTACACGAAATGTATTAATTAATGTAAGTTTGACAACGAGAATTTTGAATAACAGTATTATTGATTATTATTAATTGAATATTATTCATTGTTGTTCAAACAGTCACCACACGTATTCTATTTGGTATGATCTCGGAATCACTGTTGATGTTGTCGGTTGCTTGACTGACATTTAGGTTTGGTGGTTTTGTAGTAGAATTACTACTGCAAAACGTCCCAATATGGCAGAAAACGCACAGAAGAGTGACAATTTTACAGCGGTAGTCAAAACGTGTGCAACGCTACAGAAGAACAGTCTCGTAAAAATGTCAAGTTCAATTCATTTCAGGTCCAGTAAAACGCAGTTGTTGAAAAGCCCCACATAGTTGCCTGATCAGGTAAACTTCTGCTCAGAAATTAATAGTCGAATCGGCAAAGCGATGCTAGATCATTCTAGTGTGGAACATAGTATATTAGCAACCAGTCACTCGGAAATCAGCCAAGGCATTTGATCTGCATTGGTCGATTGTCGGTGGTGACCTGGGTAGGATACGCGTAGAAACAACCAAAACTAAGCCAAGTGACCACGCGGATGGGGTGAATGTGCTGCTGGAGCCGTCTTACATGGGGTGAACGTGCTGCACGCGAGGATCAGCCGTCTGACATGATCTTAGTACGAAGCAAGTAGGAGCAGATGTAGGCGCATCCTTAGACTTGAAAACAAAGAACCGGATTCCGTGAGAACACAGTACTCACTAAGAATTTTCAGCATCCACGATGTTGATAGCAAACGTCCTCGCCAGAGAAAATTGAGTGGCGTGGGCAGTCAGGTTGATAAGGACCCTGACTGGCTGATTTTGTGTTTGATGGTGAATGCTCATGACTGATGACTGAGGCTGCCGGGTTGGTTGGCGGCGTCTGTGGTTCGTAGATGGCGTGTGCCACGTTTGCATCATGGGTAGTGTGCATGAGTACCTGAGGGGTTCGAAGAAAAATGTTCTCTGGTGCATGTGTATAAGGAAAAGACTAAGTGATAAGGATGAGGTACAAAATTCACGGAAAATATATCAATCGGTAGAAAAATGTTAAACATGCACTACATCATCAGAGAGCCTAACGGGTTGCCTCTTCGCGCAACTAGTTGTTATAATGACGGGTTCTGAATTTGTTGTGGGTGTAGTAGGGGTTATTAACTGTGTGCTGATGTTGTCGGATTACCCGGGTCAAAGATATCGTCAATGAACACCAGTTTGACTCTGTTAATCGAGCCAGTCTCATTCATACGATCGCGGTAAATCACAACTGTTTTTTTAACCGCGGAATTATCCTAAATGTTCCAGCACAAAGAGGGTAGAGATGCTGTTTCGTTATGTTGCTTCGAATAGAAAATATACTGACAATGTGCCAACTCCGTAGGAACGTGGGACGGTTTTGCATGAAGCCACCGGTTTGCTGGGTTGAAACTGCTAATATATTTTCGCAAGCGCGGCACGTGATCTCCATAGGCAAATGGTGATTTACTAGCCGGGGCGACATACTCACCAGGTAAAGCAATGTTACTGTCCAATGTTAATTCGGAAAAGGTGGCTTGCAATAAGGTTTTATAGGTTGATCCTAAACCTAATATGATGATTGGTAGGACTTCCATTCAGTGAGTACAACCGTGCTACATTGGCGCGGCGTTTAGTTGCATGTGCAACCGTTCCACCTGCCATTCGCCATGAGTGTTAAGCAGTAGTTCGGTGATGTTGGCAACCCAGAGTAGCCAGCAATTTCCTGGAGGCGCCATCGAAATGGGAACCTCGGTCTGCAGTAACAAGACCCGGGCAACCGAATGGTGCCACCCAACGATCGAAGAAAACCTGCGCAACTGTTTCGGAATAAAAGTTCTGTAACGGGATGGCTTCAGGCCACCTGGTGAAAGGGTCAATGCAGGTGAGGATGTGTGTGCGGCCATGTGAGGGTGGTAACGGGCTGACTCCATCTAAGGGGATGTGAAAGAAACGCTTATTCGGTTGGACAAAAGTTCCTAATGTACTCTTGCAGTGTCAGTGGATTTTCGCGCGTTGGCATTCACCGCACGCTTCAGCCCACTGCCGAACGTTCCTACTAGCTTTCGGCCAGATAAATCTACCCGTAATTAGTTTAACGTTAGCACGAATGCCATGATTGGATAGATTACGTCGGGTTTACCAATGTGTAGTAGATTGACTACTATAATAACATCTCACGTTTGTATGATAAAACGCACAGGACTGTGAATATTTTATCTCGATAGCCAAAACGTGTACAACGGTAGAGGAGAGCTCTCACGTAGCACGCGTGAGCGGAAAAATGTTAATGTCAATTGTTTTTAGGTCCAGTGAAACACAGTTGATACATTTTCAAACAAACAAATCAAAAATCAGTATTACATTGACCATTGGTTTCTTTTCTAACATTTTCATAATGTTCATACATTCTTTTACCATTTTCAAAAATGGGTGAAGAATAAATTGACAAATAAATGAATAATTGGTTTTTATGTCTCTGCAATGTATTCAATCAAGCCTGTTCAGCAAGTAAAATTGATTTTAATTCATTGTAAATCTTCTTAGCAGGTGGTAGAGGAAATGATAATTTTTTAAGAGAGCGTAAGCATAACCTGTTACCGAAGTAAGAAAATGCGCAATATATTTGAATCAAGTATTCCACCATTGGTAAGAAACCAAAGTTCAAACAGTTACAGATAATCTTCTATTTCTCTGGACGCTCCACGTTCATTGAAATATCCGAAATTTTGAGTACATGAAGCCAGTTGCAATCAATTGTATGGTAATGAAAAGCATGAAACTACCAACCACCGAATAGAATTAACCGCGGTCAGTATTTGAATTACGCGGTATATTGAGACATATAAGTTAAACAATGAGAATATGAATAACGGTATTATTGATTGACATCTGATCTATCAGCACAAGTGTTTTGGAATTGTAGTAACAGCGGAATTATAACAAACAGTTCAAATTGCGTAAATCTGCTATGGTATGCAGAATGACTGGGTATTTATTTCCCTATATACGGCGATTATCGGGACCAGTTTAGAAAACTGTGTGCAAGCCCGGAACCTTTTTTTCTAAAACACATGATAATACGAGATGGCGCATGTAGTAGATTTACCACTACAATAACGTCCCCGAGAATGTAAGAAAAAAGCACAGGAGAATGAAGGTTATCGATGTAGTCAAAACGTGCACAAAGGTACAGCGGATCAATCAGGGAACATGAATCAATGGAAATTATTCAAGGTCAGTTGTTGTAAAGTACAGTAAAACAAAGTTGTTATACAGCAGCCCTCCTTTTGTCAGAGAAGACTTTTGATCAGGAATTGACATTTGAACTGGTCAAGCGGTGTCAGGTCTTTCTAGAGTGAAACATCGTATATCAGCAACCCGTCCCTTCGAAGTCCACCAAGGCACTTGATCTGCATGGGTTGAATGTCAGTGGTGACCCGGGTAGGGTACACGAAAAACCGATCAGAACTAAGCTGAGTCACGTCTGACATGATGTGAACGTGTTGACTGGGCCGCCTCACACGGGGTGAACGTTCTACTAGCGGGAATCGCCCGTCTGGCATGGTCTTAGTATGAACCCAGTAGAAGTAGATGTAGGCACATCCGTAGGCTTGACAACGAAGAACCAGGTGCTCCGAAAACAGTCCCTGCCAAGAATTTCCTGCACCCTCAAGGTTGATGGCAATCATCCTCGTCTGGAGAAAGCCGAAGGGCCTGTATTCTGGATGGTAAGGACCTTGTCTGATAGGTTTCGTGTTGGGCTGTGTGTGCTCATGGTGGGGGCAAGCGTGTAGGATGGCGACATGCGTCATGGATCCGCGGTGGCGTGAACCACGGATTTGACAGTAAGAGGTGCATGGTTGCCTGAGGAAAAAGAAGAAATACTCTCTGGTGCGTGGGTTTAAGGCCACGGCCGAGTTATAATGATGGGACACACAAAATGCACCGAGCGATAATAACGTAATAAATACGCGCTATATAATCGGCTAATGCACCGATTCGCGCGCCTATTCGCTGTATGGCGATGACGGATATTGGGTAATTACTTGATGTACAGGTGGTTATTATCTGAAATGGCGTGGTTGCAATGACAGTGTCATGTTGCACGTATCTACTGGTATTCGGCCATACAATTTTTCCGTAAGAAAATTAACGCTAACACGAATGCCAGGATAGGGAAGATTGTGTATGCTAGGCTTAATGCGCCGTCTAAGTGCAGACGGGATATGTAGTCGAAGACCGCTTTGCGATAAGACGCAAAGGCTATAGCCCCAATCCATCGGGGAAGGGGAGCAGAGTGATATCGAGAGAATAGGAGTTCCTGAGCTCTGCAATACTGGCATCGGTAGCTTGCACTGCAGCGATTTTGCTAAGGTCGAAGGGAGATTTGTGACTCTATCACGCTAGTTGTATATAGTGAGTCAGTAATAGGAATTGGGGCACCTAAGGTATATCGTATGTCAGTCGTGAACTGACTGACAAAATCCTGGTGTGTAGTCTCTCTATGAGAATACCTACCAGAAGATCAGTTCATTGATGAACGAGGGGCTCATAAACAGTAAACAAGTTAAGCTGTCTGATTTGTCGAATCTGTTCTGACCCGACTTGTGAATCGATGTAGTTATGTGACGCATATGACGTTCTGATGCGAAACGTGATGAAAGGAGGTAAAAATATTACCCTAAAATAACGCCGATGTAAATCTGAAAAATGACGTACTAGAAAAAATTTGCGAAGGGTGCGTGGATATTGGGCTTACCAAATGCAGTACAGATTCGTGCATCACGTAGGGCTCACCAATTTGTAGTAGACTAACCAGTACAATAACGTCCCCAAGAATGTACGACATAAAGCACAGGAGAATGAAGGTTTATCGCGGTAGCCAAAACGTGCACGAAGGTACAGTGGAGCAATCACGGAACACGAATCAACGGAATTGTTCAAGGTCAATTGTTGTAAAGTACAGTAAAATAAAGTTGTTACACGCCCAACGTTTGGTTCGCACTGATGTGCAATCGTGCAGTACTTCTGTGATGTGCAGCTAACACCGTGCTAAATTGATTCGCCCCACCGGAAGTTTTCTGCATGCAAAAACACACTGGAGTCTCACTGTCCTTCCTATTTTCGTTTCCTATATCTATCTGGGCCTATGCAACATGACAGTATCTCAAATCACGTGCATTTCAACTTCAGGTGTTCGGCACTTTGCCTGGATCCAGCTTGTGATTTCATACATCAATACCAACATTTGGTTCGAAGTTTGTCCAAGAAACTCTAAAAGAATCCCATAATTTCGTCTGTTCTCTTCCCACATGTGAGTCAGCGTCTAAGGGGGAAAACAAGAGATACCTTCAAAATCCTGAAACGCATAGGCGATGAAGTTCCTGTTCTTTCAACTAGAGGGCATACAATGAATTTTACGAATAATAACATTCGTCTTCTTCTTCTTCTAGAGAGACGACAGGGGGCCAAGCCCTTGTAAGCCGCATCTTTTTATATCAGCAACATAGTTCAGGAGAACCTCTGTTGTAGAAATTCCGTTCGGTGTTGTTCAGCTTCACGGTGATTGCAGGCAATACCTTATACAAAAGTTGCTTGAATTGGTTTTCGAAGCTTGCTGAGATAACCTCTTCCGGAAGCGCATTCCACAAGTTAACAATTCTTGCTAGGAGCGTGAATCCCTGTGTTAGGCGTGGTGTCCTTCTCTTTTGAAGCTTAAGAGCATGGCCACGGGTTCTTGAGTCCGTCACGAGAGGGAAAAACTCGCGCAACGCGTCACCATAAGCTCCCAGTAATATGCGACGAGTTAGCAGCAGGTCGTAGCGCACACGCCGAATACTGAACGACATGAGGTTGGGGCGTTGAACTCTCTCCACATAAGGAATGATTTCAATCCTTGTACTCGTTTCGTCGCCCGCCTTTGCAATTTTTCCAACTGGTCACGTTCTCCCTTAGTTTGAGGATATGTGGCTGGCAAAACATATTCCAAAACTGGTCTCAAGTATGTGGAATAAAGAATGCGAAACATTTGTGGAGTAATCACCGAAAACGACCGACTAATAGCCCAACATGCGCGGTTTGCAGCAGCAGCTTCTCTGTTCGTATCCTCCTTGGATTTGAGCGCCCGAGTCACAATTGTACCCAGGTCCCGTTCAGTATCAACCCACTTCAGTTGATGATCCCTGAGGAAGTACGCACCTTCAGGCGTGCTTGGCTCCAAAAGCATTACAGTGCATTTCTGTCGGTTTACAGGAAGCCTCCCTTTTACCGTCCAATCAAGCAATTTGTTCAATTCGTTCTGGAAATTGTTATTATCAGCAGAAGAGCTTAATGTACACCAAACTTTCAGATCATCCGCGAAAAGTAGACAATTCATAATTAATGAGTCGGGGAGGTCATTAAGAAACTTTATAAAGTAACGGGCCGAGAACAGATCCTTGCAGAACCCCGGAAGTTGGACGTGTAACCTGCGATTTGACTCTGTTAACCTCGACCTGTGTATAACGGTCAACAAGAAAGTCTTCAATCCAAGTTAGAACAGGTCCCTGTACACCACGAGCACGGAGCTTGAGCAATAGACGTTTAAATGGAACACGGTCAAAAGCCTTACTGAAGTCAATGAAGGCAGTGAATACCGGGTGACCCAGATCAAGTTCCGCACACCAGTGCTTGCGAGCAGTGATGAGATTGGATGCGCATAATCGTCTTGGCGTAAAACCATGCTGAGCAGATGTTAGCTGACTGGTTGTAAGGAAAAAATCTTCAATCTGTTTTTTCAGCAGTCGTTCCAGAGTCTTCACAACTACCGAAGTGAGGGTAACCGGTCGGTAGTTAGCCAGATCACTGGTTTCACCGCCCTTATACACTGGTTTGACAATGCCGTACTTCCAACCTTTAGGTAATTTACCATACCTCAGGGATAAATTGAAGATTAGCGCCAGTGGTTTATGCATGATACTCGACAATACCTTTAAAAGCATTGGGTGTATATCGTCCGGGCCGGGTGCTGAGTGTACGTCGAGTCGTTCTAGTGATTATTGCACGATCTCTGGCGAGATCAAGATATCCGGCATTTCGGAGTTGCTCTCATGAAGCAGAGGAATGGGAAACGTCTCCTCTGTGTAAACCGAATTGTACTGAGCGGCGAAAAAAACTGCTTTACGTTTATCTTCATGTTCAGTCGAACCTCCAATAGAGCTCGAACAATGTACTCGTTGAGAAGCTTTCGTTCTACGTCTTATGTACGCGACCAAGCGTTTCGACATCGAGTTGGCTTCGTCCACCAAGCGAGTTTCATAGTTCTGCCTTTTTTCTCTTTTGAGGTAGGTGCACTTGTTGCGGATAACTTTGTAGGTTACATAGTCATCGGTGCATCCGCTAGAACAAAACTTCCGCCATAACCGCTTTCTCACCTTCATGTATTTACGAATAACGTTATCAAACCATGGCGGTCCCTTAGCGGGGGATCTTCCATTCATCCATGGGGCATGATTTTCAAGCGATCTTATTTTACCCAAAAAGTCCAACCAACAGGTATCAACATTCGTTGATAGAGAGAGAGTAACCAGTCCATCGAGTTTGCAGACGTGGTTAGACTCGTTGTGTCTAATTTCCAGCAGTTTCTCCGGGCATGTGTAAGTATTCTCGGTTGAAGACCCCGATTCCAAATGAACCATAAAGAACAGTGATCGCTGCAACCAATAGGGGTCTCAATAGACAGATTCGTAACATCAAAGAATCTAGGTGCGACCACCAAATCCAATATCGAAGGAACTTGCCTGACGCATATCCTCGTAGGATCGTTT
This sequence comes from Atriophallophorus winterbourni, assembly GCA_013407085.1. Taxonomy (NCBI): domain Eukaryota; kingdom Metazoa; phylum Platyhelminthes; class Trematoda; order Plagiorchiida; family Microphallidae; genus Atriophallophorus; species Atriophallophorus winterbourni. The sequence goes on along the minus strand of JACCGJ010019685.1, from coordinate 42,685 downwards.
ACATTCTGCACCAAATTCAGCTCCAAAATCGTATCTAGGAATTCTTGTTGGAACGGTTCACCACTCGAAACTAAATCCGCCCAGTTTATATCAGGAGCATTCAGATCTCCAAGAACGATACAGTCACCAATGATACCATACCGTTTGATTTGATCACATAACACAGGAACTTAAGCGCTAGGTGAGCGGTAAATGACCCTAAGTGATGCAGCTCCAGAGCTAGACTTAACCTTACACCAGAGGCTTTCGGCATTTCCAGCATCATGTTAAAACCTTTCCAATACTTCCACAATCAGGTGCTCTTTAAAGAATACGGCAACACCACAAACAAATCTCGAAGCTACTCTGCCACTTCTGAAAAGCGTATAGTGTGGTAGCGCGCACTCCATATCAGATATATCCATTGTTAACCACGATTCCATACCAGCAATGATATCTGGCTGTCGCCGACCGACCATTCCACTAACCTCGTCAAGTTTATTGCATAGACTACTCGCATTGAAAAGCAATACTCAAAAACTCTTCACAGAATGATTAACTGGGGTTAGATTCACAGCGGCTTCCAACGAATGTGCGGCCTCCTCCTCACTACCCGAAAATCCACAATATGGGGATCAACCTCGCCAGCTTCCCTGCGTGCTCGCAATTCTTGGCTGGCTGTTTTCATTTTGATTCTATCTTCAGGAGACAGGTCGCGTAGTATCTTGAATGGCTCACCCTTAAGACGATGAGCGCGTCTTAGCTAGCTAATCCGAAGCTAAAACAATTTTCAACGACCGCGGTTTATCATCCTCCTTCTTCCGGCCAAGTCGGAATGCAGAAATGATGGTAACTCCTTCCTCTCCTTGATCAAAAAGCTTTGAAAAAGTTGATTGTAGGAAAGTTCGCTCTTGCTGTAAGCATATTTCAGCCATGTCTTCGGTTTGCTCACGAGCATTCACCATAATAAGGCATCGCTTCCGAGAATCCAAATGTGGCTTCTTTGAGACCGGAGATCTAAAAGCATTATCAGAAGTAGGTACTTCCACTACATTTAGCTGAGCCTCTATTTTGCTCAATCGCTGTGACAAGATTCCATAGCCTGGATCACTGGGTAGACCCTTAGACGTCACATCTGCATAAGTCTTATTTCTTCCTGACTGTTGAGCAAACGGTGTTGAAGGCGAGCAAACGTCCAGTTCCTGCACGTTCAATGGAGCCTCAATACTAATACCATTTTGTAAACGGCTCGTAGTCGAGGAAGCCAATGGCATGCAAGTTTTCTCCGCAGACAGGTAGTATCTATCCTCAATATTTATGTCACCTCCATCGAGCACTTTAGCGGATTTAGTAGATGCAGCTACGACTTTATTCTGACTACTTCCATGCTTAACACTTGATGGTGGAGGGCATATCTTACATACCGTCCAAAAAATATCGCATGATATAATCTGGAGCCACCGATACGTTTATGGCTTCATTTCTCTGCACCGAGTATGCATCCATTTGAGACATATTTCACATTGTACTGCTTTTGTATTATCAGCAACCTGTTTAGCGCATACAAGACAAGAGTCCCCTGAGCGAGCAGCGGGGCACCGATTCCCTCGCATCTTCGTGACAATAGGTGCTGTATTATCTACTTTTGCAGATTTTCTAGTCATAACCATGTTGAAATCCGGTGAAAATCAAATAAATACAAACCAAAGGATTCGTAGGAAGCAAAATACCACGTTGACCTTGAAATTCAAAACCCGATATATATAAATCTAAGACATTTTCAGTGTAAGAGTGGTAGTAAACTGCTTGCTGAACTAGCCGGTTGCACATCGGTAGGCGCATTCAAAAGGGGTTGACACCATTTTGGTATAAACGTTTTTTCAGACTTCTGCGCAGTGTGCCACCGCTGCACAACGAGCTAGAGGAGAACTCTTTAGGCTTAAATCCGTTCTGACATGTAGAACGCCGGAAGTGCTTATCTTTTTATATACGGCGATTGTCAGGCCGCATTTAGAATACTGCGTGTAAGCCCGGAGCCCCTTCTATCAAAAGGAAATTTTACTACTAGAAAGGAGCCAACGACTGGCTACCAAAATGGTTGAAGGTATGTTTGGGAAACCCTACGAAGAACGTCTCTTCTCCCTTTGGCGTCGGCGTCTACGGGGTGACCTTATCGAAAATTTCAAAATCCTGAAAGGCTTAGGCGACGAGGGCTGTCAAATCCTGTTCTCTTGAGCGACTGGTTGCGCGCGCGATTTGAAATCAACGTGAAATTTTGCTCTCCTGAATCTGTTTTTTTTCATTCGTAACAAATTTTCTACATAATGGTTGCTCGTAGATCAAAAGTTACTAAGAGTAGTCTTGAGAATTCTTCACTGCAACAAAATGCACGTAGAAAGCTCCTGAACCCCAAAAGCCGTCTGAAGCTACAGTCAATTGCGGTAAAGCCGGTTGTTCCACCCCTGTTCTTGAAGGGATAGAATGTAGCATCTGCTCTTCCTGGTTTCATCCTGGTTGCTCGGGTTTGAAGTCCGCTCTTTTAAATGAACACAAACAAAACGCAAGTAAGGCTTTGTCTTGGATAGCCGAATTTCTCCGCGCCAGAACACTCCACGTTCGCGTCAGACAATCACTTTCTGATTGTTTTTCAATAAAATGTGGTTTACCCCAAGGTTCTGTACTCGGCCCGCGCTTGTTCTTGATGTTCATCAACGACATTGGTGCATGTGTGAACTCACCGTTTTTAATGTTCGCAGATGACCTCAAACTCTGGCGAATCCTCTCTTCCCCAAATGACTGTGACGAATTGCAGATGGACCTCAACTCACTTAATAGTTGGGCAATTATGAACCAGCTACCTTTCAATCCACGAAAATGCCGATCTCTCCGCATTCGCCACCCCGGTGAACCTAGGTATCAACTAGGGGGCACCGAAATTTCGGTAAGTATGCAAGAGAAGGACCTCGGTATACTGGTTCAAAGTGACCTCGGGTGCTCTGCTCACTGTTCATACGCTTCCTTAGTCGCGAATCGAAACGTAGGCCTTCTAAAACGAGTCTTTGGTTCTTTCGACCGCAGCCTTTCCCCCTCACTTCTTCACGCGTACGTCAGACCTCACCTAGAATACGCCGTGTCCGTCTGGTCCCCGTGGTTAAAGCGCGATATTCACGTCCTGGAACAAGCTCAACGGAGATTCACCAAAATCGTCAAAGGGCTTAGTTCGATGAACTATGAAGATCGCCTGAAGGCACTTAATTTGTTCCCCATGAGTTACCGCCGCATCCGAGGGGATCTGATTTTGGTTTTCCTGATTCTCAAGAATGCCAAACACCCGTGCTTCAGACTGCTTTCGATGGCCCCTAATTCCGGAACCCGGGGACATGTCTTAAAGCTTGCCCATCTACCAAGTCGGTTAAACTGCCGAAAGTTCTTTTTCACAGTTCGCACTCCTTCTGCCTGGAATGATCTACCATCTTTTATTGTAACCTCTCCTTCCCTTGCTATTTTTAAAGAACGCCTTGACTCTTACCTATATCATTCTCAGAAAATTTGAATTTAACTTCGCACATTTCTTTTTGTTCCCGATGCTGCACCCATTTTCTCTTTTCCAGACCTACATACGAATTGACGCCAATCCATCCTCCCCTGTATTGACTACCCTGTGTTTCCTCTGACCCCACCATTTACGGAACTTTGGTAACCAAAACCCAATTTCATGGACTCCACCCGACCCCCTGTGCTGACTATCCTGTGGTTCTATTTTAAGCTCATAGCTTTTTGTACCAAAATATACTATTGACTATTGAATGAATATTGGCTCTGTGCAGCATGCTCGTTAAACCCAACTGTCCGTTGTCTGCTATCGTTGTTAGACCAACAAGTTCAAGTTGCACAGTCTCAGAAAATTGCATCTCTTGAAAGTAGACTGCTCCGGTTAGAAAACAGCCATGGTTCTCTGTGTACTCGTCAACAGTCCGAGTTGAAAAGGGTTGCTGTTCCTTCTGTCCCGAAAGCGAAGCACACATTTGGGTCGTTGGTTGCTGGAATCTCATCTGTAACTGAAACACCGATGACATTGGCTACAACTGCTGCTTCTGCGGCGATCTCCACTGGTTCTAAGTACACACCCGTACATACGATTCCGGGGATTGCAAAAGACAACACTCGTGCCAAGTTCACAGCAGTGAAGAAAGTGGCCACCGCAACAAGCCCCCGTTGCAATGAGGTGCTAACCGTGATATGCACCAATGTGCCAGAGGCAAATTCGCCTTGTTTCAAAACTCGCCAGGTGCAAGATGCACAACAGTGGCAGACAATATGTGACTCAATGAAGGTTTCTGCAGAGGCCGGGAACATTGTACGTCTGTCCAGGCATCATAAATCATTACATATTGGCGAGCCTAGACTATTGCGCATCACCCTAACATCCTTGGAGGATGTTGAATCCGTCTTACTCTCTGCATACACTTTGCGCAACAGCAATTCACCCATCCGCATATTTCCGGACGTGTCATGGGCTGAGCGACAAGCCAAAAAAAGAAACGAACTTCAACTGGAAGTTGGAGAATGACAAGAAAAGCGTTTTTATTCATGGCGTTCCAGAACTAAATGACGATGATGCCAATAAAAACACTACACACGACTGCGAGCAGTGGCGTTTCATACAACAAAAAAGTAAAATCACTGACACTCTGACGATTGGTTTGAAACGTTTACCTGTTTCCCCCAGTTACAAGGGCTCTGGGCCCCGCATACTCAAAGTAACTTTTCAATCAGAATCCATGGTGAATGATGCGTTACAGAGTTGGTACCGATACAAACGTTTTGCACCTTCCGAGATTCGCCTCCGTTCTGCCCTCGATAAAAAGCGAATCGACAAGCTTCAGTGTGATTCTGCCGATAAAAGTGTTGATGCCTCAAAAAAACTTAAGCCAGCCGGTCCTATTAGGATCGGCGTAATGGACGCCCAAAACAACTCTGCAGACTCCGCCCTATCGCGCGAGAGCCTGAAGTGTTTCTATGCGAACGCCCAAGGCCTACTCAGTAAACTTCCTGAACTTCGTCTTCGACACGCTGCTCAACGCTTCGACGTGATAGCTGTGACTGAGACATGGTTATCATCTTCCGTTGCAGACGCCGAAATTTCACTTCCTGGTATGATTGTCATTCGGAAAGATCGTCCCACCAAGGGTGGTGGAGTTCTTTTGTACCATAACTCCTCACTCCACTGTGAACCACTATCTCACATTCATCTGCAAACCATAGATTCACTGTGGTGCCGCTTGCAGCTTAGAAACAGTGACTCTGCTCTACTGGCTGTGATCTACCGCCCACCAAATGCTCAACCTGTTGCTGATGTCAACCTATTACACTCCTTGCGATTCGCCTTATCAATGCAACATAGTCACGTCTTGTTGATGGGAGATTTCAATTCACCCAGTTTGACTGTTGAACCCTCCCGCGATACTTTTGCTTGGGAGCTGCGTGAACTGATAGGAAGTCACCCTTTGTACAATCACGTGACTGAACCGACACGTTTTCGTGGAACTGACACGCCTTCTCTATTGGACCTCTTACTGACGAATGAGGAGTTGATGATTGAGGAAATCTCGAGTGAAACTCCGTTAGGCAAAAGCGACCATATAGTTTTAACTTTTGACTTTGTGTGCTATGCTAACTACCTCAACCATGAGGACTCTCAGTTACGGACGGTCACTGACTACGGCATTTTCTATGACGTTGTAGCCGCCAATAGCTTCGATTTCATGTTAGAGGACGGTCCGGATTCAGTTTGGCAAAATTTTGTTACCAAGTGGCACCAGATGCTAGAGCTTTCTTCAGTCTCAAAACCCGTCCTGCGAAAAACCACCGACACATTCATTCGGAGCAGAACTCGTAAATGGATGTGCCGCAGAAATGCTGCGTGGACTGAGTTCAAACTGACACAACTGCCAAATGATTGGGAGTGTTACAGAAAATTACGAAATCATTGCACGGGACTGGTGCGCCAGGATAAATTTGATTATCAAAGTAAACTCACCGGTCAATTCCTGGAAAACAATAAGCTCTTGTACAAATTTATCAACAATAAACGGAAGGTTCAGACTGGTATCCCTTCACTTACCACCAGTATAGGTTCCACGACGACATCAAAGGATGCGGCAAATGTTTTAAGATCACATTACATGCCGATTTTCCAAAACCCTTCTCTAATTTTCCCCATGCTTTTGACCCCATCATCTCAACCTTCTTGTATTATGTTTTCTGCCAGCAAAGTTCGGGAAAAAATCATGCAACTTCGACTCAACTCATCACCGGGTATCGACTGTATCACACCGAAAGCATTGTGCGCAGTTGCCGATCAACTTTGCGAACCTCTCGCGGCTTATTTCCAAAAATTGATGGATAACTCTGAAGTCCCTACTGGTTGGAAGGAAGGTATCATCACTCCCATTTTCAAAGGTGGAAGCCGTAGTGATCCTGCCAATTACCGTCCAGTCACCCTTCTCCCAGTGTTATCCAAGGTGATGGAAGCCATTGTTGCCGATGAAATTATGGCTTTTGTGAATAGTTCCTATTTCATCGCTGCAGAACAACTTGGATTTCGTAAAGGGCATTCTTGTACCACAAATTTGCTTTTAGCCAGAGACTACTGGACTAAAGCTGCTGACGAAGGTCAGGGTATAGACGTCATTTACTTGGATTTCTCTAAGGCATTTGACCGAGTTGACCATGCGATATTGCTTCACAAGCTGCAAGCATTGGGTATTCCACCCGTGTTGCTGTCCTGGTTGCTGAATTCCTACGTTCGCGAAACCTTCGGGTGCGTGTTAGACAGACCCTTTCAGAGCCATTCCCAATTCAGTGCGGAGTACCTCAGGGGTCCGTTCTTGGCCCGCGTTTATTTTTGATATTTATCAACGACATTGGTGGTTACGTCGAATCACCATTTCTCCTTTTCGCGGATGATATCAAGATTTGGCGGGCCATCCACTCACCCAGCGATACAAGGAAACTTCAATTCGACCTGGATTCATTACACGCATGGTCTACGATCAATCGCATACCATTCAACACTGACAAATGCCACGCATTACGCATTCGTCTTCCTGGCGACCCTGGCTATAATCTGGGTGGCAAGATGCCCGCTGTCACGATGCAATAAAAAGATCTTGGGGTGATTATACAAAATGACTTGGGCTGCTCTGCTCAGTGTAGTAGAGCTTCAACGGTGGCAAATAGAAACGTTAAGCTTTTAAAACGTGCGTTCGGAACAATCGATCCACGTCTCTTCCCGTTTCTTCTTCAGGCGTACATCAGGCCACACTTGGAGTATGCTGTCTCCGTCTGGAACCCATGGTTGAAACGTGACCACCACGCCCTAGAACAGCCGCAGAGACGTTCTACGAAGCTTGTCAAGGGGCTTAGCTCCGTCAGCTATGAGGAACGTCTTACGACTCTACAATTATTCTCTACAAACTATCGTCGTACCCGAGGCGATCTGATCCTTGCGTATCGGATATTGACGGAAGAAACTCACCCATGTAGGGGTATGCTTAAAATGGCCCCATACTCAGCAAATCGTGGTCATCACTTGAAGTTAGCACATCTGCATAGTAGATTGGACTGCCGCAGATACTCCTTTGCCGTCCGGATTCCTCGTGCTTGGAACGCACTACCCCCTCAGTCGCAGCTATAAATTCTGGGACCAAAGGACGGCTTGGAAAACATCGGACGTACCTTCGCATACGACGAGGATACCAGAACAAGAATGAACCAACTTTGGCAGTGGTGGCGCTCGTTTGAAGCTTTCCACAGACGGAAATTCTGGACGCTCGATTGGCTTATCCCTTGGCGGCGCGATCGTCGAGAATATCCAAATCACAATAGGAAAAAACGCTTTGGCAGTGGTGTTTGCTTCTCTGCAGCTTTCCACCGAAAGAAATTCTGGACGCTCGATTGGCTCGTTAGCCACATACTGTCCTGTGCAAACTGAACTGAATTTTCAGGTCGCATAATGAATTATTTAGCATGGAAATGGTTTACATTTTCATTTTTACAGGCATTTTACTGAAGAAAAAAATAAAATAGCGATTTTAAAATGTCTCATTTCAAATAGTTCAATAGTTCAATAGTATATTTATGGTAAAATAAGCACATAGCTTCAAATAACCACAGGATGTGTTTACAGTGGATCGAAAAATAGGATAGAGAAAAAACGTCAGAATGGGGTTCGAGGGAATAAATTGGTCAGTATAATCAGTACGGGTGCGGGGAGGCCTTATAGCGGGCCACACTCGCTTTGGAGTTGCGTCTTCCCGAGTTTGCTGGGCGGGTGCGTTCTTGGACAGTTAAAAGGTTGGGGTTCAAGCCAAAAGCTTGTAGGGTAACCTCACGACAATGTTCAAAATATGGGTCCGTGGAAGTTTGGGCAGTTTCGAAGGAATGTGAACGCGAATATACGCTGGAAAGAAAAGAAGGGTGCAGTATCAATGAGTACAAATATGAATGAAGTTGAAAATTGCGCAGTATATTGAAAAAGTGGAGATCAAGGCGCTCATTAAAATGCTAAGAGAGGGGGCGGAAATAACTGATGGGGGTAGCGGGTTCCAGGTTCGAGGGACTCTAAGCGTGAAAAAATTGCTTCGGCATTCAAGTCGGCTGTAATGATGGGATAACTTGAGGTGATGTCCGCGATTCCCGGAAGGTGGGGCCAACGACAGCACAAGTTCCTCCTTCCCAACCTCCCACTAGCTCAGCGAAAATAAACTCTTTCCGTTTTTCCCTTTCGCGGCTATGAAAACCTGTGTATGTGTGTGTGGTTCAGGCCTGAACCACCACAATTACCTAAGAACGGTTTGGATAAATTTTATCGTATCATCGCCTGTTGCATACGACAAGGATACCAAAGAACAAACATTGGCTGTGGTAAGCGCTCCTCAGAAGCTATCTACCGATAGAAATTCTGGACGCCATTGATTTATCTGTTACTTATAGTCATGTGCCGATTGAACTGATCTGAACTTAAGGTTCATGAAGATATTGTTGAACGTGGTGGACGCTCTTCTGGGCATACCACTGAAAGAAATCTGGACGCTGATTTGGCGACTTAGTCACAATCATGTCATGTGACTAGGATCCTAAGTGTATCAGAGACCTGACTTCAAGATACAGACACTATTCCCGTTAATCTTCTCTCGACGTATGCAGTCTTTAGATCGGATAGACCAGACGGTAGACGCGGAGGAGGTGCTCTAATACTCATACAGCATGGTATTAAATACCAAGACTCTTACATCAAAATGGCCACCTTTGGCATCCAGCTGGTCTCGACAATCGTCACTAACGGTAAGCTCTCTTTTGTATTAGGCTGTTTACACAGGTCACCCAGTGCATCTAACGAGGACCAGGAACTTAGGGAACTTCTTACCAGGTTGCTCAAAACAGCCCCACGAGTCTATTTAATAGGTGATTTCAACCTACCGGTTATTGACTGGGACACTCAGGCGATATCTGATAGAATTTCCCAGGTATATCTCGATTGGCTGCACTCCAATGCGCTTAATCGGCACGTACGTGTGAGCACCTGGTCCGAGTCTGTATGTGCTTACTCTGGTATAGAATCCGTAGCTATTTAAGTCCCACCTTTCCCCGTCTTTTAGCGTTTTACTTTTTCATGGCTGTGTAGCAGTTTAGCATTCGGTACATGCTACCGGTGTAATGCTGCCTCTGATGATGATGATAAAGTGAGAAAACTAGGTACAGAGGCGGTCACTCACTATCCACACTGGACCTAGTTCTGTCTAAAGATCCTAGAGATGTCCAAAACCTCTCTTACGACTCACCTTTGGAAAAAATTGACCATGTCGTCATACTATTCCAGGCAATTTTCCGATTCCTTAAGCCACCAGTCAAATACCGGCGTAATATAATTCGAGTTGACTGGAATGCCGTACGGCTTTCCGCTTCAAGATGCGACTGGCTTTCTGAAATCACTGACAGAAAAAGTAAACGTTCAGTTATTGAGCGTAATATCCTAAGTCATTTTCGATCTGTACGGATAAAGAACAAGTCACTTCGGTGCACTCCCGCGGTACAACGCAACATTATTAAGCTCGATAGCAACTGGTTAAGATACTCAGCTTTTTTGACATATGCTATAAGGCTTCGAGAAACAACACAGTAAAGATACAATGGAGACTCAAGCAAATCTACGAAACTTGCCTCGCAATCTCTGCCAAAAAGAGTCATAAGAAGTATTTTAGTTACCTCCAGTCTAAGGATAAAACAAAAGATCGCATAAGTACCCCATATTAGACAATGGCGAGAATACCTGTTCTGATTCTGACAAGGCATGTGTACATGGAGTGGATGGCCGTAATGCGATTTACTCAGTCCCAACTCTTGGTACTGAAACAGGTGCCTCTCTAATCGAAGTAGGTTTTTGCATGGAAGATGTCGCTCGGTTCCTACAGAATCTAGATGGAAATAAATCCGCCGGACCTGATGTCGTGCATTCGAAAATTGTAAAGGAAATTGTTAGGCTACTAGTAATCTCTGCGTAGGTTATACAACGAATCGCTCTTCAAGGGCATCCTACCGGACGACTGAAAGAAAGCCATTTTCGTACCCATTCCAAAAGAAGTTGCGCAACAAGGTTATGACCGGTAACCTTGACTAGTGTTTTATGCAAAGCCATGGATAGACTTATCGAGGATCGGTTGTTCACCTACCTCGTGCACAATACCTCATTAAGCACGGTTCAACATGGATTTCTTGAAAGAAGGTCGTGTCTCTCGAATCTTCTATGCTTTTTAGGTAGTTTCCATACACTGGACGATGGCGGATTGACCTTCGACGCAGTCAGTCACAGGATCCCTAGGGTTGAAACTCGCGGCCAAAGGTGTATCTGGTAAGCTTTACTACTAGAATGCCAGGTTATTTCGTGATAGATCCTCCCAGCTCCATATGGGCGATATTACCTCTTAATTTGCCAAAGCTACCAGTCGGGTCCTAAATGGTTCAGTACTCGACCCAAAACTCTTCCTGATCTTCATCGATGATTTTGCATCTCGGTTATCATCTCCCTGCTACATGTTTACATATGATGTCAAATTCACCAGATCAAGTGATCACGGTGATCTGCTTTGAGATATCGAAAATGTCATTAAATGGTCACAGGATTTGGATCTTCCTTTGAACTGTAATAAATGTCATATGTTATCTGCAGCAGTTGGCAAAATTGCAGTGACTTTAAATACCGGTAGGATCGACTTCCAATCTATTCGGAGAGTTAAAGATTTAGGAATAGTCGTAACAGAAGACTTCGATTGGACTAAGCAATGTGCCTCAGTAGCACAACGAGCTAGAATAGAGCACTTTACTCTTTAAATCTGTTCTGACATGTAGAACGCCGGAATTATTTATCACATAGTGATTCGTTGTCAAGCTAAATTAAGGTCAATTGCATTTCAACGTTTTCATCGGTTGGATTGTGATGTATGTATGATGCATGAACTCACGGGTGTGCAATCGTGAAATACTTATGTGCTTGTAGTGTATAGGTTATGGAGAACTCAACGAGTAGAGAGTAAGAAGATTTGGGCTTTAAACTACTTGTTGATACAGTTTACGATTATAAAAAGAAACACATGCTTTTATATATGCTTACGAGTTTATAACACAAAAAGACAGTGCAACACAAACAGATATAACGATATACGACAGTTGCATAGGGTTCTTACAACGAACCACGATGTTCAAACACAGAATCACATAGTGATTCATGGTCAAACACTCAAGGCGCTTAGGGATGACCAAATCGATGTGTTGCTGACATCGCTTCCAAAGGTTATCATATCCGGGGGTGGCAGTGGGGATAAGCTCCCACTGTTTATAAAATGCTCCCATATGGCATGCGTCTCAAATAGCCTCTGACAACCAAGTCCAGCTTCTGGCCTGCACGAGTGGCTTCCGAGCCCGGCGGAACTGCTTCTACCAACAGGAAAAGGGGCGAGCTCGAGTGACTGGCGCCTAAAAACCAGTTTGGTTCGGGCAGATGGAGCTCGCTAGCCTGGCAGGGCATTTCATCTTGCCTTGTGGGATACCCGATCGTGGGAACGGCTTCGGGGGAAAACCCTGAGGAAAAATCTGAAACAGTCTGGCAGACGGTTAGTTGGTGCACACCACTTATTTCTGACAACTCCTTGCTGCCTTGCAGGTTGCACTTGGTTGTGCAAAGGCTAGAGAAGCTGACTCGGTGGGGACGCCGCTTTGTACCCAAATTCCCAAGAATCTTCATTGAAGCCGACTCATCCTCCAGAAGGAGATAGTCGCATAAAGTAAAAAAGTTGCTCACATCCCCCGAAATTACACTCCACAACCGGTTTCTGGCTGTTTGCCGTCATCAGGTAGAGACAGTAAGATTAGGTTTAATGAGCCTTGAAACGGTGGATAAATGGTAAACAAGGTTATACTTGAATGCCACTGTTGCATGGGGTTCGTACAACGAACCACGATGTTCAAACACAGAATCACATAGTGATTCGTTGTCAAGCTAAATGAAGGTCAATTTCATTTCAACACAGACAGACATAACGATATACGACAGTGTTGTGCAGCTAACATAGTGCTAAATTGATTTGCCACTGCTAGTGAGCTGCATGCGAAAACAGGCTGGAGTCTCACTGACATTGCTATTTTCTGTTTCTTCATCTGTCTAGGCCTGGGCAACCCGACAATATCGTAGCCCTCGTACAGTCGATGGCTGTGCGCCACTTTGCCTGGATTAGGCTTGTGGTTTCACACATACATACATGAAATTAAAAGCCTGATCCAGACAAAATGCCACACAGTCACAGACTGCACGTGTTTTAAGGTATATGACATGGAAGCACATGCCTGATCCAGGCAAACTGCCGCGAAGTCATGGACTCCACATAGGCTAAGATAATGCCTCGCTACCAATGCCTAGATAGATATGTGGAACGAAAATAAAATGTAAATAAAATAGCAACGAGACTCCATTCGGTTTGCGCAGACCCGGGATCAACCTCAAGACTAAAACGCGTGTTTATCAAGCGGCGATCAGCCCTGTACTGCTTTATGTATGCGAGACTTTGCCGCTGAGGCCACAAGATGTACGATCTTTAGAAGTGTTTGACCATTAGTGCCTTAGTATAATCATGGGTGTCCGATATACTGACCGGGTATTTAACACTGCCGTTCGGGCGAGATGCAGCAGAATACATCCGCTTTCCGTTCACATACAACAGCGAAGGCTGCACTGGTTTGTTTACGTCCTCCGAAAGACAGACACAGCTCTCACGAAACTCGTCCTCGACTCTAAACCCGCTTGTAATTGGCTTCGGCGTGAAACAGGATTTAGATGCCCTAAGACTCTGTACCGTCTACGGCATTCGAAGGTGGGAAGGCGACTGGATTCTGATCTGCAGCGATCTTGCCTCCGATTAGTGCCCGTGGGCTATGGTGATTTGAGAGCCACGTAATCCACCCGTGGGGCCATTCGAACAAAAGTAATTAAACGTAAAGTAAGGAAACAGGCATACATAATTCTAACAGGGCACATGACTGTCTAGTCCGTCAAGCTTATGCAATCCGAACCATTTACAACTGCCTAGTTATAACGAAAGCATGGCATCCTGTCAAGTTGGCGTCTGGATTGTTTTGAGTGACAGCTGATGGTCGCACTGCTGGACTCGATCCAAGTCGGCATTTGACTTTATGCAGTAAAACTACAGGGCCTGTGCAAGGAAGGCTGATCTCGTAGCAAATACTGCTACCTGTTTATGGTTGCTACCGATACATCTAATAATTTTGGTTATGCGGTTTTCAAAATGAGTTTTTTTGGAAAATTACATGAAATCATTGGATTTGTATCGATCAGCGATTTTAGGTTGAAACGTGAGTTCGCGTATAAATCGTCTATCCTCAAATGAGTATTTTATATTTTGGTTTCGATTGTCATTATGGTATGGTATAGTGTGAAAGCACAAGCCTGATGCAGGCAAAGTGCCGCACAGTCATAGATGGCACGTGGGCTAAGATACTGTCAGGTTGCCCAGGCCTAGACAGATATGAGGAAGAAAAAAGAACAGGAAATGGTAGTGAGATTCCAGCCTGTTTCAGCATGCAATTCACTAACTCTGGCCAATCAATTTAGCACGGTGTTATCCGCACAGCACGAAGTACTACACGATTGCACATCCGTGCATCCATGATTGTCATTACTATGACAATGACGAAAGTTTACTTAAATTGTGCTCAGAAATCAGGCTTTATTTTGTCATACTAAATTCCGTCACTGTTCCATCTGTAAATCACTATCGACCACCTCCTTCACGCTTAAGGAAAAGCAGATCCGTGAGGAATAGACTTAGTCTCGTGCCACTCGAGGCGTATAAATCAAATATTCGTACCCCATAAGTTATCTGAGCACCGCCAGGCGTTTCGTAGACCATCTTGGCAATGTTAGACATCCGAGCGGAATTCGTTTTCATTAATCGTGTCTCTTGAACTATCTGTTGACATAAGGAGTGCCCGAGAAGCATGTTTGTATCTTTAAAGCATTATATTTCCAAACCTCTGACAGGGTTCAAGCGTACGGTCAGTTGTTATCCTCGTTCAGTATCCCCGGCGGGGTGCGGCATGGCTCCTCTATCTTGCCGATCATTATCTCCGCGATCTACGATCTGATAATGAAAGCTTAGGCTGGTTCAACTCCACCGAAGTTAAACTTCTGCCATGGACTACCTGGCCCTGGAAGCTTGAAGCTAGGGCATGTGTTTTGCACCTAATAATTCTAAAACTTATCTAGGACGAGCAGTTTTTTTTAAAATCCCACCATCTGTAATGCCAATCGAGAACTGGTAAAAAACTTCGTTTATCTCAGTAGTTTGTCTTCTAGTGGTTTTGTTGATGACAAAATATCGTAATGTGCGCGCAATGCGGATGTAGCGTTTGCTACCGTTCTTCATGTATAGTGACCATAAGTCGAGTGTACAACGCATTTGCGCGTATCGCGCTTCTCTGTGGTTGCGAAGCCTAACCTATCGGAGCGGAAGATGTCCACTGACTTTCTGTTTTGACAACTGTTGCGGACGAATAATTGCTCGCTTTCAGTGTCATCATCGAGTTGCAAATATAGATGCATGCAAATGAT
Source organism: Atriophallophorus winterbourni (assembly GCA_013407085.1). NCBI lineage: Eukaryota > Metazoa > Platyhelminthes > Trematoda > Plagiorchiida > Microphallidae > Atriophallophorus > Atriophallophorus winterbourni. The sequence goes on along the minus strand of JACCGJ010019685.1, from coordinate 27,525 downwards.
TGTTAGGGTCGTGAGACCACGGAGCGAGATAAACTTTGATGGTAGCTCGTTTACGATTGTGGGGACACGCTTTATGAATGACTGCTCACAACTTACATTACTGCAGCTATTTCGCATAACCTGGTAAAGACGGGAAGAAACACCCTGGTGTTCAGTCATTAAAGTTGGCGCGTTAAGATGACGGAGCTCAGCATACCACTAATCAGTATGCTGTTTGCCTGAGTGGTGTCCAAAAGATCCACTTAATGTTTGGTTAGAAGTCTTATGTGTAAGGCTGCGAAACGACGTCAGTGGCGCGAACGTAGTTAATTGTGTGCATAATTTGTAACCTCTATATAATTGTACAATATATTTAAAAAAATAGAAATGCCGCACGCAGAGAAACTAGAAAATCAAGCTGCTTATACACTCGTATATTTCAATTTTCAGCGCTTTCTTTATGCGTTTGCTGATCTGCTTTTTGTGCTTCGTGCTATTTGGCACTTTTACTTCCTCAAGACCGCGTTTAGTGTCTCGACATATGTATGTATGTATGAAATCACAAACTTGATTCAGGCAAAGTGCCGCACATTCAAAGACTTTACGTGGCTAAGATACTGTCAGGTTGTCCATGCCTGACAGATATGCGAAAGGAAAGTAGCAGTGGCAGTGAAACTCCAGCGTGTATCCACATGCCGCTCACTACCGGTGGCACGACATATGTACGTTTTTACGGAGATAATATTATAGGGAAACCAATCAGTCTATCGCCGAAGTTTCGTGTACACGAGTAAAGCTTTTTCGCCGGTAACGGAGAATTTCATTTTAACTATTTATTAGATAACCGGTGTTATGAATATTGCTGAAAGATCGATTGTCAGGGACAGCAAAATATCATAACAACCGGAATAGCTTCACATGAAAATTGAAAAGTTACTTCGGTTAACAAAATAAAGGAGCTTCGGGCTAAGAGGACTGACTGTAGTGTCACCTGAATATTTTGCGGAAACGCAGAACATATTTTATAGGAAATATTTCATTTAATTTTTTAACATTTCTGAAACATTTAACATCAGTTCTAATTTTGCAGTAATGCGACAAATACGGTACAGCGTTGTCCAATAAACCTTCGCCACAGGTTTTCCCAACAAATGTGTCGTAAGCGACTCAGTGTTGATATTTTGATTATCTGACGGCGACATTTCATTCCACAAGCTTATCAAATCACCATATTCCTTTTGCAGTTCTGTTTCCCACCACTCAATCTGATGCTGAACACGTTCCCGTAAGGCGTCTACTCGTCCCTCCATGATCTCATTGAGTACATATTTTGTCAAATTGAACTGTGGGCACTCACGCTTCCGAACCATAAGCGAAGCGTGGTAGTCGATTCGTTTTATTTCTTGGACAAATCCACAGTTTGTCGATTCTTCTTGAATCATGTATTCTGTTAATAGTTGCAGGTTCTGTAATTGCTTGTTATTTGTTTTATACAAAGGCGACGGTTTAAATAAGTATTCCTCGATATCGGGCAGAGTGTGGGCAACATCAATATACTGCAACATCTCAGTTAAGTGTTGATCTCTACCGCACTTCACTACTTCATACTGTGTACCTCTCAGCGGTGGCCCTGTGTAAAGAGACAAATCTCGAAACACTTTAAACTCCACCAGATATAACTTTGGTGTTAAATTCAATCGCTTTAATATACTTGTTTTCAACAAAAAATCAGACCGAAATAGTGTACGACTCTGTTGTATTATAAAGACATTAATAAAAACACTGTCTTCATACTTCTGTTCACAGTCACTCAGTTTTGTTGTAAAAATAGGAGTCAGCTGACATTTCCTATCCGAATGAAGGCACCCGCTTGTCGCTACATTAATCGCAAGAAATATGACGTAAGCTATCTCTACACGGATGCCCTCCGGAAGTTCTGAGTTTGCAAAACCAACAACGGTATAGCTGCCATTGGGAAGTGTCCTATCAGGTTCAATGGAGATGGTCCTGCCAAGCCACTGTGAGGTGTTCAGTTGAGTGGGACAATTCGACGTCGAAATATCCGCAAACCGGACCGGCTTGCATTGACATATATTACTTCCTCGTAAACAGCAAGTGTCGTTTTTGCAACATTGGATGGCCAGCGGAATTAGCAGCATTTCGATTATAAGCAGGAATCGCTTCATAATATTTGAACCTGACACAAGTCGATTTTATCGATTGCAAAGTCAAAATGCTATTTCGTTTGATTCATCAAGCCGAGCTATTTATGCCGGTATAGAGTGATGGAAGCACTTGCGACTTAGGATACGAACCATTAACTGCGAACCCTGCCTGCATCATTATTGAAGATTTCAACTATAAGGAATCCATATGTTGAATTCGACTCTGCTAATTATATCGCTAACCTACTACTTCTTGAAAGTAGCTTAGTACAATTCGATTCCAATTTAATGGTCTAAAAAGCATATTGCATTACACAAAACACAGAATAATATGCGAACTACCAATAATATAACAAGCAACAATGGGATTCGGTTGCTTACTGAGCAGTTCAAGAATCAGGTAAAAATCCAAAGAGCGGAAATTGTTTTTGATTGGTGGGATGAAAAATGTAGTTGTATGAGGTCAAGGTATATAGTTTTCTTCAATGCACGGGTTAAGGGTCAAAAAGGCATCAAAACTTCTCTTAAAAATCTGCTGATTTAGTGAGTTTAGAACATAATCGGGTAGATTGTTCCAAGTAAAACAAACTCACGGCAAAAAATGCCGTCTACATTTGAGTCGCGAGTGAAGGACAGTTAGAACCAATGTGTGAGCCCATGTCTTATGTGAGCCCCGTAGATTAAATAAGCATTGTAGAAGGTGATTTGTGGTATTCAACATATTATAAACTACAATCGAATCCACCCGGAGACGACGACGTGGATAATCAAATAGTATGGTATGAAAGCACAAGCCTGATCCAGGCAAAGTGCCGCGCAGTCAGAGACTGCACGTGGGCTAAGATACTGTCAGGTTGCCCAGGCCCAGACGTGATATGAGGGGGGAAATAGAAATGGAAGTGAGACTCCAGTGTGTTTCAGCATGCAGCTCACTATCATTGGACAATCAATTTAGCACGATGTTAGCCGCACAGCATAGAAATGCTGCACGATTACACATCCGTGCAAGGATAATGAATTAAATTCAGGGTTTCGATTCGCTCATTGTATGATTTCCGGCTGAATCCGGCGGCAAGTTTGATATCTCGATCATATATTCTTTGCAAAGTCGCAACATCTTTTTTAAGCCATGGCAACCATGCTTGAACGGCATATTCCATCGTGGGTCTGATGTACGTTTTTTATGATGCAGAGAACTGTCTGTTTTGAGAACCTACCGAAAATTCTCTTTAGGAGTGACAATTTCTGTGATGTTTTGTGATAGACTGAGTTGCAGTGGCTCGACATCCCTTGGGTGTTGCTTATTAACACACCTAAGTCCCATTGTTCCGTGGTCCACTAGGGGCTGTTTGCACCAAGATAATATTGAATATTGAAAAATAAGTGATTTTAGGGACCAAACGTGGAAGTTGTCCAGACCCTTCTGGAGCAGTTCACAGACTTCCGGATTATTTATTCTCGATCACACTTTTAGGTCGTGTCGTATTATTTTCCATACCTTTCCTTATTTATAAACACACACGCATATTAAACATATTGTACTGCTTTACTCCATTAACAGTTCTGTTTTCTCGTTACAGTCTATATGCCCAAATCTATAGTTGATTAAAGCCTTTCTATCAGGCGTTATCTTCTCATTCGTTTGGAAGTATCTTTCACTCCATCTCGTAACATGTCGTATGTCCGATCTTACATTTGTCGAGAGCCGGTATGTCAAGAGGATTGGTCGAAGACTGATCCCTGAGGCACCCCACTCGTCACGGCTACCGACTTCGATAAAGCACCGTCCATAGTGACTTGAGCAAGCCGATCGGTCAGGTAATTTTCTAATCCGGATGATAGTCTGCCAAAGATACCACAACGTTCCAGTTTCTGCAAGAAAATACTGAGGTTTACGCGGTCAAATGCTTTCGACATTTCGAGGTAACATGGATGGTATCCCAAACAGCTACTGCTCGAGTTCAATCGTCAAGGGTAAGGAGAAGATTAGTAAGACAGGAGTATCCCTTTTTAAAACCGCGCTGCGCTCCCGAAAGTAGCCTATTTTCTTTAAGTTATTTGCTCATTTGGTTCTCCACGATCCTTTTGAGCACCTTGGAGACGGCGAACAACAGGGTAACTGGCCTGTAATTTGCGGGCTCTGAACGCGGCTTTAAAAATCGGGAAGCTTATATTGGATTTCCAGTCCGTCGGTATGACACTTTGGGACAGCGATTCGCAGAATAATTGAGTCAGAGTTCCGCAAAGAAATTGTGCACAATGCTTGAGTATATTTAAGGTAATTTTATCAAAACCAGGGGATTTTCTGCGATTAAACGATAGTAAGGTTCCCATCACCTCTTCTTTGGTGATGGTTATTGCTTACAATGGTACAGGATGTGTTATTTATGGATCCAGTTGTATATTCACGCTTTCCTTTGGACAAAATACTGTAGCATAATAATTTACTAGAACATCGGCGGGGTCAGCTGCATTTGTGGTCATTCCAGAGGGCGCCTGTAAGGCCGCAACTCCTGGTTTCACTGAACACTGCTTGTTCACCATTTGGTAACGGAGCTTTGGATTCCGTTTCATTTTAGACATTAGATCAGCTTGATACTGTATTTTGTCTTCAGTAATATGTTTAATCACATGGTTCCTAAGTTTTCAAAAGGTCTTCCATGTGGTATCGCTGGATAACCGGCGATGGTTTCTGCAAGCCATATTTCGCGTTTTAATCCATTTCCAAGTGAGACTGCGGATTTTAAACCCGAATGCATTTCCACACTTTTAGGTGCGAATGCTGAGTTATAGTTGATTTCCCAGTTAAGCTTGGTCAGAATGATAGACCACTGCTCTTTTACTCCGATGCCTTCAATTTACCAATCGTTAATCAAACTTGGGGCGTTTGATAATTTAGATAGGCATATCTTTCTGATGATTTTTGTTGTATCGCTTATTTGCTCTGCTCGACATAGGTAGTCAAAATTCAAGACCAAATGGTCGCTCGAACCTAGCGAACAAGCGTATGTAATGTTTTCGACGGAGTCTTCTTCAGTTGTCAAGATCAGATCGAGCATTGAAGACATATATCTCCCTCTGTATCTTGTATTGCTTTCAACGTGATTATACAAGGGAATTTCGTCAAACTGCTGCTGGAAGATGGCAGCAGTGAAGGTCTGAGAAATTTTGTTAGTCTTCAGCAAGTTAGGCAGATTAAAGTTTCCCATGATCAAGATTCTGGTATGATATCTCGAGGCAATCAAACGTAGCTTGTCGATTAGATTCGTATTATACACTTCCGGGGATGCTGGTGAACGATAAATTACACCGATTGTGCAATCATCGCCTGTTGTCCTTGTCAAAAAATGCACTATATCGTGTCCTGAAGAACCAAGTCGGAATCCGTTTGTTCTCTGCATTTGAGTCTTTAATGATATTAGAGTGCCACACCTCCATGTGATGCCCGTTCTTGGCGGAGCAGTGACATGTCAGCAATCTCTAACTCCCAATCCTAGATTTCCGGGTTAAGCGAAGTTTCGGTAATGGCAATTTACTGAGGTCGTTTTGTCTTACACCTAGCGACAGGTTCGGAAAACTTGTTATTCAATCATTGGGCATTGGTATAGAGGCATCCAAGAACAGTTTTGGTAAGCAAAGATGGATGGTGTCGTGTGATGACAATCTGAGACAACCGTCATTGTCGCGCCTACTCCGGAAGAGTCGGCACTTCTCTGTTTTTGACATTCAGTATCATATCGGTCTTTCCAGGTTGAGACCGAAAAAGACTGCTCCATCTGGTTTCAGTCCACACTCTGTAGTCATTTGGTGTGGCTTTGCTTTCGATTGCTGATTGTGTGCCCCAGCTGAAGATTAGTTTCTTGGTTCACTTGATAGGGTTTCATCAACCCGGACAGTATTGGATGCAGAGTGGGCTGCATTTATATCAGTATTTCTGTAATTGCTAAGGATTACACCTTTGTGATTTTGTGTTTCCAGCCTTTCCAGTTTGAACGTACAGTATCAACCATGGTACTCATCAGGAAGTTTATTTTTAGTGGACGTGGCCCATTACCTTTGTAGTTTGCCGAGGAAGGCAGTCTGAGAGTATCAACGACAACGGCCTTTTCGACAAAAATAGCAATAGCCAGAAAACTCCATTGCCTTTATTCATGTTCAGCTCGCTTGTTAATCCTGAGGATTGCCGGCCAACTCTGGAAATCCGAGGATGGTGAGATTGCGGTTTAGTGTCTTTCTTATGTCGCCTGTATTATTCCCCCGTTCGCACCATGGCATATCAGCCTGAATACGCATATTCAGTGAATTGTTAGGCCGAAGTATGTAAGAATTTAGTAGAACGTTTTCCAGGTCACGCTTATTTTCTAAGTTAACCCTCAAAAGTCTGGGTTTATCCTGATTAGGTGAATCACGCCGTATGGTTAAACAAGCCAAGGCTAACGGCACTACAGTTCCATGTTTCTTAATTCCACACAGTTCCTTCCATTTTTTCCTCATCGTGTTTTGGATGAAAATGTTATTTCGTTTCTCCAAAGCATTATCCGTTTTGGAATCAGTTTGTTGTTTTACGACTCACTTTTTATTCACTGGTTGTTTTGAATTTGGTTCAGACCCTTTCAAAGCACGCTGATCATGGGAACAGCTCAGTTGTTCCGAATTGCGTGGTCGAACGTCTCTATGTTGATCATCGCATTTTTTGCCTTGCTGCCTCCCTAGAACCGGAGATAAAACACGATTTTCACGCTCAAGTTTAGACTTCAGTTTGCCTATCAATAAGTCGTTTAAAAAACCTTCAATTCTCTGTATGATGTCCTCTAAATTCAACATTCCCTTATTAGTATCAGTCGTCTTTGTACAGTTTCTAGGTTCAATTCTACATAAATGACATGTATAGCATACTTCTGGCAATTCAACTTTATAGATAATTGTGATAGCATCAGCAGTGAGGCTAACGTCTTGCTTTGTGACTTACCGCCTTTCGACACATTTGGCACATTTGACCACCATCACTGGCTTCTCCGGAACGATGAATCCATCGAAACACAGGGTCTCGGGTGAGACAACCCGATCGGCTTATCATTGTCCACCAAACTGACAAGAGTCCAAATATGCCTAGAACTTCATCTCTTACTCCAACGACACATCTTGCGGCAATGCATTCTATTCGTTACCCACCCGAGTAGACAATGCGAATTGCGCCTTGAGCATGGAAGATAGCTTTTCCCCTTGTGATAATGGAAAGCACGCCGATAGACCGTATTCAAAAGGAGACGTGATATGTGAGCAATAGATTATGTTGAATGTATCAGGAGTAAGCACGGAAAACGCTCGCTGAACTGCCCATAACCTCCGATCAGCAGCTTGTTTTTCGGGAGGATTCCGCTCTGGTCTTCAATGAATCCAGATCTCTCTCACATTGTACAGACTTAATAGAATCACCGTCGAGATTGATCTTTTTTATACTGTGTGCCATCAGTTGTTCCAAACGCCGGAATTTAGTGATCGTTGCTCGTTGTTATGTAAGTGGGCATGCCGATATGTGTAACCCCAAGCTTAAGTGCCACTTCAAAAATCGGAAAATAAGAAGTTACGGAGATCATCAACTGAAACAGGTTGATATTAAGTGTGACCTTGGTTCTAAGGTGACACGGTCGCTTAAATCCAAGGAGGATACAAACAGAAAAGCTGGTGTCGCAAACCGCGCCTTGTAGGGCTATTTGTCGCCTTTCTTGGCGATCACCTCATACGTTTCGCATTTTTTGTAATATCGTTTACCAGCAACATTTTCACAAACTAAGAAAAAATCCCACCAGCTGGAAAAAGTGTAACGGTGGGCGACTCTTAGAGCATAAAGATTGGAATCAATTCCTTATATGGTGAGAGTCCAACACCTCAATCTTGTGCTGCTTAGTATTCGGCGTGTGCGCTACGATTTGCTGCTAACTCGTCGGATACACCTAGGAGTCTATGATGACGAACTGTGCGGGTTTATCCTTCTCGTCGCAGGCTCAAAAACCCGCGACCATGTTCTAAAACTTCAAAAGTGAAGTACTCTACGCCTAACACAAGGATTCACTCTCTTAACTTGTAGAAAGCGCTTTCGGATGAGGTTATTGCAGCAAAATCTGAAAACCAGTTCAAACATTTCGTGGATAATGTAGTGCGTGTAAGCACTGGGAGTTTTCACAACACTTGACAGGATTTCTTCATCTGAGGTTCTCCTGGACTTTATTGCTGATGAGAAATAGATGTGGCTCACAAGGTCTTGACCCTTTGTCTTCTATTAACAAGAAGAGGAGAATGGAAGAACTCATTTTCATCCCCAGTTGAAAGTTGACTTTTCTACACTGCGGGTTCGGTCCTCTGTTCCAGTTGTATTGTATTTAAATTTCATCTCATTCGACCAATCGCTGCTGAATAACTGATATTACAGTTTCTGGCTCATTGAAAACTGAAGCTGACACTGCAAAGAATGAGGAATACAAACCGGCCGCTGCTCGCTAGTTAGTATAACCAAGTGCACAAATTAGAACACGAACACAATCCCCGCTTTATTAATGAGGTAACTTTGTGCACCCAATCAATTTTGTTATCCCAGTTGACTATAAATTTGTTTTTCATCTGTGTTGAAATTGCGCAAATCTGTTTTATACAGAAATCTCTTCCGTGTACTCGTATGATGCATCTTTTATATGCATTATTGGCGCTGTGCACGAATATGCAATTGTGCAGTGCTTCTGTGCAGGCCACATTGCAAAATTGATCTGCCAATGGTACTGAGCTACAAGCTAAAATACGGTTGAGCCTCACTGCCATTTTCGCTTAGGGTTTGGCAACCTGACAAGAACTTAGCCACGCGGCACTTTGCCTGGATTTTATACGTGCATAATTGCAGGTTATGTTATGCAATCCTAACAGGTTAATCATGATAACAAAAATAATATATGCCGTTTTTCAACCTCTTACCAAAACGTCATTCACTTTCACCGTTGCATTGTGTTTTTTTCCACACCAGATGTCAACGTTCAAACGAATTGAAAATACGTTCGTCTATCACAACAACACAACGCAGTGCGATATCTACATACGTTTAGGTTTGCTTCCACTAATGCAATGATTTTTAAAGGTTTCTTGAGAAAGGTCTATGGAATATTATTATTGCAGTTTCTCTTGACCACTTCGTTTGTCGCAGCGATTTTGGTTGTGCGCGAGGTTTTGCTTCAATATCCTGTATTTTGGTTTGTATATCGTCCCTAATCAATTGCAGTTTATGCACTAATGTGATTTCCATACTAGCCGCTATCGGATGTTTGTTTTGGCTTTTTAAAAAACAGTCCGAGACGCCTCTAAACTACATACTTCTGATAGCATTTGTGAGTTTTATTGAGTTTCTTGTCTAACTAGCATGTTTAACAGACCATCTCATTTGCGATTGGACTCGGTTTCTCATGTGAGTTTCTGAATTCGAATTCGTTAAAATTGTTCACATTTTCATTGAAAAGTCATGTGAACGTATATACGCGTTTCTTCATTATTTTCAACCACATGATTTATGTCAGCATCGCCTGTCGTAATTACATCCTATTCACTATCTAGAAAACCGTCTGTTTAAACCCACCCTCTTCTTGACCATGAGGATTTAACGATTGTACACCAAAAGCAATGAGCTCATTTTACGTTCCCACTTTAAGCTCTTGTTTTGTGATTTCTTGTTTGATTGACAACAACTTCCGGCCTATAACATGCCCAAAGGATATTGGAATGCGGTTGGTACCGTTTTGCACCTGATACTGTAGCTTCAGCACAGCTATGCTATTGTGCGACACGTTTGTGTTGTGCGCCCACAACCGTGTTAAATTAATTTGTCACCGGTATTGAGCTGCGTACAGAAACACCCGGGAATCTCACCACCATTTTTTCCGTTTTCGTACCTGTCTTAGCCTAGGCAACCTGGTAGTATCTCAGCACACGTGTGGTCTTTGCCTGAATCAGGCTCGTGATTTCATACATACATATATACAGTTCGAACGGGGAACGAGTTTTAATTTCATTTACCTAGCGAATTGAAAGTTGACCAAGAAATGGACATGTTATTGTACGCACTGAGCATGTGAAGAGATCAATTGACGCACTCACCTACGTGCTTTGTGATCCCTTAATCGTTTCGGTTGTGTACTGAGGCGATCAACATCCACCGAACCATTAGCCTGCTCGTGCAATCCACGTGCACACTAAGAGTCATGTACGTAAATGTTGATCTGCTGGTAGGATTTCGGTCTACATTGTGGATGAGGTGGATATCTCCACAATCTGTCGTCCGGTTCTTCAGCGAACAAAAATTAACATACATGACTCCTATTATGCACACGGATTGCGCAAGCAAGCTACTGGTTCGGTGGATGTTGATCGCATCTGCTCGCAACCAAAACAATTAAGGGATTACAAAGCATGCAGTGGAATCTGTCAATTGATTTTTATCTCGTCTGTCTATCTAGATAGGCTCAACACTTGCATATTTATCAGTCAACTTATGGTTAACTAGCTAAATGCAATTTAGACCCGATCTATGTTCGTACTGTACGCCTTGGTCTCAAACATTACTAATAACGGCCCTAACCGATTCTTTTTTTCCTTTGTCATGTTCGCTGACGTGTTTAATTCGTGACGAAAGTCTTTTGTTTTTCTGATGAAGTTTCCCACAAACCCACGTCTCTTTTTATCGACAGTGTTGCAATATCCTGTTACCGAAATTGTGCTAGCTGCCGCTTTGACCACTGCTGCCTTATTTTTCCTGACTTTATATACGTGGCAAAACAAGATCTATTTACACCACTGGATTCTGGCCGCATGCACGATCGCTATTATCCTTATAATTGCAACCCCCTTTTACGTAAGTCTGTATTTTCTTTGAGAACCCGTTGCCCTTGTTTACATCTGGTTGTCATGCTGTCGAATCCCGGGCTCAACCGTGTCTTGATAGTTAATCCACTGTCAACAATCTGACTGATGATAAATTTGTAATGGGCAAATGGCAAATTGATTTTTCAAAGAAAGGAGAATACACAGCGCTTGATTCGTAAACGGTGTCTATCAGAGTTAGTTTTCAAGTGAGTTCGACATGGAGTTACCTGTGGGGACAAGTTTCTTATCCGACATCAAATAAGCAGCTTCTTTTCTTTTACACTTTTGAACAGCCACCGACTGAAAGATGTGCTAATGCTACCTCGTTTGCGATAACTAGGATACATTTTAAAAATACCGCTTACCGTATCGCACCTTGTTCGCGGAGCCTGGCAAAGACATGGATAAACAACCTTGCCGTCAAGCAATGAAGTGGCCAATGGGGATAAAAAGGCTCACTGCAGCACAAAACCTAACGTGTCTGAGTTCGGTCTAAATGATCCGTCTAATGCGCGATATCACTGCAAACCGAAGTAAGTGACGCCAAAATGTAGATTATTGTGTCATAATTTTCCCCCTATATCATTGCATCGTATCCTTTCGGAACAAAACAATGCAATATTTCCATACATTGAAACTAAAAACACAAGCTCCTTGCTTATTTTACTTTCCTGCGTCACGTTGTTGCTTATGCTACTTTCGATGGAGACACAAATCGCGCTGCATTGATCGCTCAGTACTCTGGTTCGCAGTTGATGGGCAATCATGTTTCAGAAATCTGTTGTATCCCACGTGCTTACACGAGTTTCTTGTAGGATTTACCAACGGTGATAACACTTATTAACATGAATTCATGTTACAAAAGCGTGTGGCTTACTTAACGCCAACATTGGGACACTATTTTCATTAATTCTTGAACATAGACATCGCCACTGTTCACAATAAAGTTAGAATCAATGGTCGGTAATCTTTCATGTACATCACCTATCGTTGCGCGCATAACTACGCCTCGTATGGTTCGGATACGAAACAAATCCATCTTGATCTAGACTCTCGCTATTTCTGTTGTAGACTTTGGGTTAGCAGGGCAACTTAAATTTTGTCAATTAAACGTTAATACTTTCCATTTTCGTGGTCTCGCTCTTTCGATGTTTCCATGATATTCGGGCAACGCGAAACATTTTAATAAACTACTACACTAGATCACATCGCCTCCCATCATAACTGTTGGAAACTGTCAGCTTGAATCAGTACATCAGTTCACATACCTTGGTTCAACCATTGCGGATAACCTCTCGCTAGACACGGAGATTGATAAGCGGATCGGCAGAGCAGCTGTCATTCTGCCCCGTTTGAACTCTCGTGTTTGGGGTAACCGCAAGCTGACTGTAAAGACGAAGATGATGGTGTACAGCGCGTGCGTACTATATGCTTTACTGTAAGGCAGTGAAACCTGGACCACCCACGCAAGACACGAACGGAAGCTGAATGCTTTCCATCTACGAAGCATCCGTCGTATCTCGAACATATCGTGGATGGACAGAGTGACTAATGCTGAAGTGCTTTCAAAAGCTGGTCTACAGAGCATGTTCACTCTATTGCGACAGCGCCGCCTGCGCTGGCTTGGTCATGTCTACAGAATGGAAAATGGTCGTATTCCGAAAGATCTACTCTATGGTAAGTTGCAACTAGAAAGTCGACCATTGGGCAGACCGCACTTGCGGTACAAAGACGTTTGCAAAAGAGATATGAAAGCTCTTGGCATTGACCCGGCGAGTTGGGAAGAACTTGCTCTTGACCGCTCACATTGGAGGCACTGTGTAAAGCGTCGTCTGCATGCTGGGGAGGAGCAGACACAGCTCTTGGCGGCTGAACGCAGATCACGCCGCCGACGTGCAACTGACGCAATACAACCGAGTTCTGACTATCGTTGCCAGCGCTGCGGGAGAGATTGTTCCTCCCGAATCGGTCTGTTTAGTCACTCAAAAATCTGCCAAACTTGAACATTCACGCGTTTGTGATGTACATCCGTGGTCGATGTCGACCGAAGGAGGCTAACAACAACAACTAGATCACGTATTTCGAACCATAATTCTGATGAAAATGACTGCGTAGGATGACTCAAGATTCAAGAAGAATTTATGGTCACAAAAAGCACATAGCTTCACAATTACCATATCATAGTAAATATTCGTTCAGGAAAAAGGTATAAAATATACATGTAATGTATAGTCCAGTTGAATACTTACCATGTGTCAATACGCAGGTGTCGTTAAATCGTTATACAACAAATAAGTATCCAAATTTTGAATGAACGTTTCGACGCTGTGAGAGATGACAAGAGTAGGGAGTAGGGAGTCTCAGTTTTTGCAATCGTTCCTCTTACGTTAGTTTCCGGAAACCACTTACACCAAGTACCCGTTTGATCTGGTATCCTGGCATATACCGCTAACTATGACTTTATTATGTCTATATAAAGCAACAATGTTTAACTGAAAATAAACGTTGAGGGTTTAAAGTACAATATCATCCATCACCGTAGACTATGAGATGAGACGCTTAATTCTGGGTTTAAACGTGTATTTTGCAAAGTTTCATATAGACTAGACATCCGCGTAGCAATTAAAGTGACATAGTGACGTAGCAAATTAAAGTGACATTAACACGTCAGCATCTTTGCAGCTTCCACTGCCATTTATCGCAAAGGTCCATCGTGTTCACTACCGGATAACACCTGATGACTAGTCGAATACTTTACTATTTTGCCCATATCTCTCAGAACTTACATGGTATAGAATGACGCGTTTTCCCATTCGGTTCAACGTTCCGAGCCGCCAATAATGAGTTTCAAAAGAAACGTCCTGCAATGTAATTGTCAACAATATTCCACTCTGAAGGATATTTTAATGTATGATCAGTTTGGCTATCCCCATTACGTGATTTCGCTTGCCTGTTTCTACAGATATTCCAACGAACGAAACACTTTCAAATCACTCTTCAGATCAACATTATTTTTTCCCGGGTGGCATTACGTAATATTTCGACTATTTATATACCATACTGGCTATGGAAGATTTAATTTACTGTTTAAGGTCGATGCACACCGAATAATTTGCAATAGCTACTTGATCTCGCGACTTTTTGTCTAAATGTTTCCCCATTGTTCCTAATCATGTAGCTACTTCTGGAATCCGTTCAATGGGAGTTTGGCTTTGGATATGCTGTTTGCGGGGCCATCTATTACAGTCTGGTGGTTGTTATCGATTCCCACATGATCATGCATCATTTCACTCCGGAAGCTTACATCGCCGCTTGCGTGCGCCTCTACTTGGACTCAGTGAATTTATTTGTGTCGGTATTGCGTGCCATGGCTCACGCGCGTAGAAAGTAAATACCCCCGTTGAAGTCAACCCTGTGATATAATCGAAAAAACCACCACGTCTTTTTATGATGATAATGACCTATTTCTGTTTTAACTTTTCGAGTGAAATGTGATTGCGGGTGACTAATACTTGCACTCGTATTTGTGATATGAGCTATTGTTATACAATTTCTCACCACCTCCGAATTTGGTTTGCGTCATGTATCGCACAATGCCACTGATTACGTAACCGTTATGTTGCGATTGTTGATACATAGAATTCTTTTCCAAATACAAATGGATTCAGTTGACTAAATCGGATGTGCACGTGATATGCATCATTGGAACGAGGAAATTGTGCTACGGGACAATTGATTTTTCATTTCTAAATTTATGGTTTACTAGGCTATTTATTGTGCACACTGATATCGAGAATTCTAAGAAACCAGCCGTTTTTCACTGCGATCAACTTTGATTGTTAGTTTTCGAGTTGCCTTCATTTGTAAGATTTCTGTCTCTTGGAGGCCCATCAGCTACATATAATAACTGACAATAGATGGTGTATGCATACGGAAAGTGAACAGATGCGGCCAATTTGTCTGACAGTTTCGTTTTATTGCCTACATGCCCATTCGCGCATTACGGTATCTAGTCTAGAATCCAAGGATTTATGGTTAAAAAGTGATCACAGCATTTAATATGAATGAAAATGTTAAAAAGTAATAGTAAATAACGAGTAGCATATATCAAATGTATTGTTTACGAATAACGTTCGTTTGCAAATGTGATTTCGTTTTAAATATCGCCATGCACCTAGAGTTCATGTGTTGGGCAGGGAATTCAAAAAATATATAGCACACACGGAACGAAATTGCAACGGCAATAAATACGTGAACTTGAGATGTAGAGGAATACGGTATACCCAAGTGTCACTTTCTCACTACACACTCTTGAAACAAATGCATCAGTGTGTCTTTCGGTAAACACGATTTTTAGTTTAGAATAATATCGCGTCGCAAACTTTCAGTGTACGAACATTGCGAAGACCCATCACTAACTTTATCGCTCTGTGATAAATTTTATCGATGAGGGCTGCAATAACTTTTCGCAGCCAAGGAGCCCAGACTTGTACCACATACTCCACCTTTGAACGAATGTGATATATAAGTGATGTGTTGCTCACATCCCCAGAAATTACACTCCACTACCGGTTTCTGGCTGTTTGCCGTCATCAGGTGGAGACAGTAAGATTAGGTTCAGTGAGCCTTGGAGCAGTGGATAAATGGTAAACAAGTGTATACTTGAATGCCACAGTTGCATAGGGTTCATACAACGAACTACGATGTTGAAACACAGAATCACATAGTGACTCGTGGTCAAGCACTCAAGGCGCTTATGGATGACCAAAGTGATGTGTTGCTCACATTCCCCAAATATAACCTTTTTACCATTTATCCACTGTTTCAAGACTCACTGAATCTAATCTAACTGTCTTCACCTTAAGACAACAAACAGCCAGAAACCGGTAGTGGAGTGTAATTTCGGGGGATGTGAGCAACACATTACTTTGGTTATCCACAAGCGCCTTGAGTGCTTAACCAAGAATCACTTTGTGATTCTGTGTTTGAACAATGGGGTTCGTTGTACGAACCCTCTTCAACAGCGGCATACAAGTTTAACTTTGTTTACCGCTTTTCCACTGCTTCAAGGCTCACTGAACTTAATCTTACTGTTGGAAATTCCGGATCCATCCCTTAGATTGTTTTCTATTTCCATTGAAGTTTGGTGTTACACTGATCATTTCGTGTTGCATTTGCTGGCCATTTTCATACCAACAATATTTGGGACATGATTTTCCACTATTCTAACTTCCAGCACAATTGAGATCACCAATATTTAAAAAAGACTGGCTTATACTCGTTGTACGAGAAACGCATGCATAAGATCAAGTAATCTGTGGCGCAGTTTGCCTAAGTGAAATCATGTTGCAGAGACCAAAGCAATGAATGAAGTCATGGATATTAAAAGTGAAACGGCAAAGCATGCCAACTGCAGTGGAAATCAATTTATCACGGTTTTACTGTGCAAGACAGGCAGACTGAGCCTCCGAGCTGGTCATTGATAACTGTCATGACAAAAAACCATCAATTGGACTACACACGTTTATCTACACGTGGCGTATACTAATCTTGTTTAATGTCATGAGGTTTTACGAGACGGCAATGGAATCCCCCAGGTGTCTGATTCTATTTCGATGAAATCCGTATGCCTATGTGCACTAAATTTGATCGTGGTAAGCTGGTCTCTGCTGTTGTCTCAACAGACTCAAAATTTGTCCATTCATGCTGGGCTCTTTCAAACACATTAAATTTGCATGCATATCCTCATCCCGCTAGCAAATTTCAAAAGGACAATGTTGGGATGTCCTTGAAGTTGGTCGCCTTCATCATATTATCTATCGGTTGTAACTTCGCTCTGATTTGTTAGATGACTTCGTGACATCCAATTCCCTTTGGGCGTATGTATGAAAGCACAAGCCTGATCCAGGCAAAGTGCCGCACAGTCAGAGACTGCACGTTGGCCAAGATACTGTCAGGTTGCTCAGGCGTAGACAAATATGAGGGGGGAATAGAAATGGTAGTGAAGCTACCGCGTGTTTCGGCATGCAGCTCTCTACCGTTAGTCAATCAATTTAGCACGATGTTAGCTGCACAGCACATAAATGCTGCACGATTGCACATCCGTTAGACTAACCTTGACTAATTGCATGCTTAATATCGGATTCCATTCTCCATTATCTCCGCTTTTTGGATTTGCTGTCAATCGGTAACTGGTGTGATACTTACATACAAAATACCCCACATCATCCATTAAAACGTTTATTCGAATACCGTGAGTCACAACATACACGCAGTCACTCAGCAACACTACAAATTTCCCAATCCCGTATCAGCTGCTTCAGCTTGGCAAGACTGTTCCTTGTACATACCGAGCATTGACAATCCGATGTAACAATTTAGGATTTCCTTCCATTCTCAAAGATAAAAAGCGATGTTAATTTTGCTTGTCTTCCTTGATTAGGGCGTTCACTTTGTTTAAAATTCTGCAAAATTGTTGCCAGGAAGCATCAGTACCGATATATTTGTGTTGAACCAAAGCAGAGTTCCTTCGCTCGATCCATTTTTTCGTGCGACTACGAAGTTTAAAACTAAAGTCGCTTGTACGTTGTTCATCAACAAATCGCGAATTCTGATATATGTATGCCTGAAGTCTTTCTGTGAGTGCGGTGCAATGTGTTTCGTTGTTGTGATAATCAAGCACTCACCAATTTACTAACCCGAGCGCTTCACGCTATCTCGCGTAGTCGATCCTTCTGAATAATTTTACGGACTCACTCGTCTAGCGCTGCATACATATTCGAAGCCTAACGAAAGGTGATCACTCCGAACGCGGGGGCAATGTAGTCAAGATATGTGGAATATATCTGTGTGCAGAATCGATACCCGTGCAATCTCATAGAGAAGATTTCAGGCACTATTTAATATTACAAAGATGTCCATTTCTAATAGAACGGAAAACTTTTATAACTGTATCTTATTGCTTAGTCGCCTATAATGATATTAGTTGAAGTATTTTATAATGGGTAACGTGAAGATGGAGCTAAGTAGTTTAATTAATCGAAGCGAAACTGGCCAACCATGATCACGTAACTCTTGAGCAAGATTGTCGCATGAAATGCATGCTCGATTGTGTCTGGCTTAAGAAAAATAGCCTCGAACTTTGATTTTGTTTACCCTGCAAAATGTTCCGAACATCGCGACAGTATAATGCTTCCATGATACCGGCCGTTAAGTTTTAGTGATGGGAGTTTAATCAATCACAACCTTTCTCGCGGGGCTTAAATGCAACTGATTCAATACCCATTTTTACAGACAGCTTGCTACATGAATTAATTATTCAGAGAATATATGCACGCAACTCATTTAAAACATGTCCGAATTTTAAATAATTCCAATCGACATCTACCGAAACAAAAGTCAAGGAAGATAAATTAAAATACTCAATTTTTGTAAGAATTAGGAAGTACTAAAAATCAAAATCTATAACAAAATATAAAAGTAAGTTAAATTGGACATTCTTTTTAAAGAGATTTGAAAAATAAGAAGAGAACACGTAATCACGTTAATCAGATGTACTAATTAGAAAGGGCGTAGCGGCGTATACAGTACCGCGCAAGGTTATTTAGCTTCCTCTATAGTGAACAACAAATCTTCCCCGGCCACTTTTGAACCCGTCTGCACGATAACTTGCGTGACTTTACCTGAGATAGGCGCGGTGATAGCCATCTCCATCTTCATTGCTGATAAAGTACCCAAACGTTGTCCGCGCGTGACCATATCACCTTCCTTCACGTCAACCGTCACAACGTCTCCTGGCATTGGGGCGCCGATGGATCCTTTGACGCCCGGTATGGCCTTCGGATTACTTTTCATTTCCTGATTAAGTAATGAAATTGGATGTAGTGAAATGGCGTAAACCACTATGACTTGACTCAATCGTCTTTGTGGCTTCGTCGTCATGCTTCACTAAGTATATTTGACCTAAATACTCTTCTGATTAATTTTCGGACAGGCGTTTTGTGTAACCCTTTTGTGGAAGAGCTGTCGGACGAATACTCTGCTAACTCAAGGGAGGGGAAATTTTAGCTATATTTCTTTTCTGAGCGAATTACCGTGCGCAGCTTCGGTCTCTAATTTAGCTCTACTTATCCATCATTTAACATTACGGAATTTCGACAATCATCCTATTTGCATCTGGGTCCGCTGGTTCGTTTTCCGTCGAAGGTAGATGTTTGGATTCTATTTTCTGAGAAATAAAACACCTCAAACGTAATCTAAGTTTGACTTGGAAACCACTGGTAGATAATTTTCGCATGGTTAACAACGATATTCAAACAGACACGAAGGAACTTTTAGAGCGGTGGATTGCGTCACATTGTGCTACTAACGCTTGAGTGTTTTAAGCCTGTTGACCGCTGATTGAAATAAACAATCCATAGTCTGGCCGCGCTTCATGCGCGTAAATAATTGTGAGTTTCAGAATACAATTCACTCAGTGTTGTTACTGACTCAACGGGCTACGGGTCCGGGTAATTACTCTTACTATTGGGATTAATACGTATCAGATTGTAAGTTTAGGTGGTGTGATTAACAAATCACTGGTCAACTAACGCAATTTTTAAATCTTGTTCAACATTAAAATCAAAGATAATTTCATAATAAATTGAAAAGTTAAAAAATCGTGCAGTCTTTTGTAACATTTTTTTACTTTACAAATGTTATGGTATTAGCGTGAGAGAGTATTGGTTTTTAGTGAGACTTACCTCTGAAACAACATTGTCGGTTACCAGTATCGACCGTAACTGACCGGTCATTTCGAAGAAAACTTCGCGTTTACCGTTGAATGTGTAATTCGAAACGGAGAGTACTTTGATCACGATCTGCTTGCCAGTTTCAAGGTCGACCTTGGGAAGGGAAAATTGAATGACAATTCCTTAGTATCCAAAATTCATCAGATGCGTTAGGTTATTGTAGGTTTGGGATGCGGGGTTAAAATTGCGTTCGATCAATTGTGACCAAACCGCGTTCCTTGTCCCGACGTCAATTACGTTGTTAGCACAGGCTCCGAAGACAATCGATGCACACCTAACCGAATCACTCTCCGAGTTTCACACCCACTTGTTGATTGCGTCCAAAAACATTATTGAGGTCAACCTTTTCAACTTTAATTACGTTCACCCGCGAATCCAACAACACGCACATTGCGCAAACGCGTTTGCTAGCACATCAAAAAATATCAAACGCACGCTTAAACCGTTTTCATGCTATTCTTTCGAAACCTGAATGATTACGGGTGTCATTGTTCGTTTCGGCACTCCATACTCATGTATTGTGACGGAAGGTGGCCTTCTGCACATTACCCAAAAAGCTCGTGATCAACACTCGTCGATAACGCACTTCACATTTCTACATTATTTGTATCACGGTGTTGTATGTATGCATGCGTTAACTTTGGTAGTCGAGATGGCTCTCGTGTATGCCTCGTGCAAACCTAAATATACCCAGATCGTCTTTCAATGTCTGTAATGCCAACCGGAAAAAATATACATCTCCGCAGATCATTCCACGCGAACGCTCAACTGTTATAAATCTGCCGGAGTGTCTATCAGAGATATCTCCTCATCAAGACTCTACCTTTATAAACCGGACTGTCGATAGCATGTCTGACCTAAACTACTCTGATATTAAAAAGGTAACGAAGACCAAGCCATCCGCTCATCTGAAGATTCAGTTGAAGCCATTAGATTCAAATACGAAGGTCACAGCGCAATTGTTTGCAAAAAATCTGTACCAACTTTCAGGAATCCAGCAAGACACATTTTGCCAACAAACGACCTAGAACAATGGTCCAAACTCAGTATGATGATGTGTTCGGAAATCATCAAAGCTACAACAGTTACACGTTTGGTTCTCCACCCATGCACCCCACATTTCGGTGAACCACGTCTACTGAAAATAACACTAAACAGTGAGAAGGATATGGAAACTGTTCTTTTAAATTCTTACTTGGTACGTGAGTTTCCCGAGTACAATAGTCAAATCTACGCCGGTATACCTTGGTTGGAAAGAAAAGGATGTATCGATGTTCGTAAGAAGAGGAACGAGTGAAATCTAATCCTTTTAGGCGTTCCAGAGGCTCCCAATACGATAGTGGCTGTTAAACAACAACACGACTACAAACAGTGGCCTTACGTAGCAGAAACGATAGTAGCGCGGGAGTGTGTCGTTGCGAGTACCTTCAGGATACCCCGGTCATCCAATACAATGGAGAGGGACCAAATACCTTGAAACTCACTTTCCTAACAAGTGCTATGACAGACTTCGTCAGACATACTTGGCGACTACAAGGAAAAAATATTCTCAGTGGCGTCAGAATAAGCACATTAAAAGCAGCCTCAGAAACACAAGCTGATACATTGCCGTGCAAATATACCGAAAACTCAAACTCAGAAGACGGTTCAAATAAGCACAAAGGTCCGGCTCTCAGGAGGTCGGACCAATAGACACCATCTATACATATCAAAACAATATTAATTGTGTATACATTAATGCGCAGTGTTAGTGGAACAAAATGGTATTGTATAGCTATTTGATTTTTACACCATAAATCTTGAAAACACTATTGCTACAGGATTTTAACATACACTTTGAGCAGATTCTATCTAGATTCGGAATTAACACTCAAGAGCGGAGCTCTAATTTAGTGAATAAAATACGGCGTTTGATCAAATATTATAACTATTTAAACTTTGTTTTTGTCTCTGCGTTCATTTTCGACTTCTGTGGTCGTTTTCTCTCAAACTTTTTACCACCTAGAAATCGTGTAATAGCCTAGTGAACCGATTATTCTGCGAAAAATCTTATGCTTTCAAACCGTTTTTCACCTGGCATTCTTTTCACTGCAGATCTATCTCGTCTCTTTTCCCGAATCTCAGAGATCGGAATGTTAAATCACGATTTATTAGAGTAGTCGCTGTTTATTCTACGTTTGCTATATTAACACAAATCTTGACACATAATCCAACTTTCTGTTAAGTATTTTATTTTGTTCACGATGATTGCTCAACCATATAAGGGCATGAAACCGTACCAACTCTAATCCCATTCGATTTCAAAGATTGAATTAGTAATCGCTTATGATACAAACAGCGATTAAATAAATAAATGTTACAGATTCACACTATACGTTCAATAAAACGCTCCAAGCAGTTCGAATAGTTCATTGGAGATAATCACATAGTAATTACTTTGTCTCCCAATCATGAAACTTCGACGTAACAATTACATTAAGTGCTCATCGTAAAAGTCAAAAGATCTTGCTGGATATTACTTATGCTCAAATGCAACGTTTTCACGTTCCAGGATTAAAGTGCTATTCAGTTGCCTGCGATCTCCAATATACTTTACATATTCCCCGCTGTAAATCGACACGTCGCTAGACCTGACACGATTTTATCTTCATCTACACCAAGGGAAAGATTCAGACACAGAGACTGGCATCCTTCGATATGTCGATTATGGATTTACACCATAGGCGCATGATAGTTTCTTACTCCAGAGCATTTTGAATGGCTTAACAGTCCGGTTCGGGAGGAACGTTATCTCCCACGGCGATAGGCAGTACTCTGACGGTAGGTGTCAGTTGCACGCTGACGACATGATATACGACCAACAGGCGAGGGCATTGTCTGCTATTATATCGACGTCTTTGTATCTCTAATAGTCAATGGTCAAATCCAGGCATAGATAAGATGAGCTTAGAATTTCCAAACAAGACGCTGCTCCAACATCACGCTTGTTCATCCTAGTGATTTCTAGCAATGAGACGTCTCTGATCTCAAGCGTAATTTTCCTCAAGATGTTAGCTAACAGTAATTTTTTATAATTTAAACCGTCGATCGAGATCTTCATATATGGCTCGGCTAACGACGAATTTCGGACAGCAAAATCATTATGCTCCAGTAAATTTTTACTGCTTAGATTCGATTACTTAATGACAATGTTAATAAGCAACAACTTAAGACGCTCATCATAACTTACAAAGTCGTTGAATAATGAGCCATAAGTGTTGCTGTCACAGTCTTTCTAAGATTGTACTCCAGCTTCCTATCCGTCTTGGTATTCACCATACTGGTTGGGAAGAACGTGGCCTGACGACTCAATTCGGAAGCAATTCGTAAAGCGCCATCTGCAGCTAAGGAAAGTTGATACTGCTTTCGCCTGCTGACCGTAGATCATGACGTCAGCATGCAACCGACATCGTTTAACCGATTGTTGGCTATTGTTGTGAGCGCTGAGGAAGAGATTGTTTCTACCGAATCGGACTGTTTAGTTATTCGTAAAGTGGTGTACATCGACAGAATGAAGTCGACAACAAAACAACTCCAGAATCGTAATTTGTGCTCCTAAAGACGTCTCTAGTAAAATGTTTATACGGGCTATGCCAAGTTTACAACTCTCGATTTTATGTATGCTTACAAAAATATTTGCTGGTTTAAATGCTGAGGCAGTAAAAATTGACTGCTTATAACGATTCTAAACTTACAAGGTCCGTAAAATTGTTAACTTGACAGAACTAATCTCCTCAGCGAGGATATTTTGCGCATGATTATTAATAGCGGCATTTTTGAAGCACTTCTTGCTGCTCAACTATAACATATAAATGATTCGCAAGAATCTAAGCTGTATTATGTAAACAACACATTCAATGTAGAAATATACTAAGGCAAAATCAAATGTTCACTAAGAGTAACAACATTGAACTGAAGATTGTTAATAATAATGGGCTTTACACGGTCCCTACTGAGTGATGTGAAAACATAAGTCTCTCAACTTACCACAACTTCCTCCCCAATATGCGGGCCCACGAAAAACGCGCGTGTCGGTAATTTGTCAACAGGACCATATTTGGAACGAAACAATTGGAACTCTTCAAAAACCTGAGTGTATGAATTACACGTGAGTATGAGAGTAAAAACTGAATTGAAGATTCATTAAGGCTCATTCATAAACACCACTCGCGTTCATTGAAACAAAAATCCTAATCTTCTTTTTTTCATTACAAAAAACGGAATTTCGATTCATCTATTCGTGTTCGGTCTTCTGTTATTGTGCATGCTCTTGATTGAAGCTAGATCCGAGCAAATTGTTTCCACATTCACCCCGAAATACCGTTGGTAATGATGCTCTAATCAGGAGAATGTATTGGTATGTTACCAGATATCCGCTAAACTTAACCAAAATAATAGCTGACCATTCACTTCGTAACTGAATTTAAATGAAAAAAATATTTATTTTTATGAATTAAACACAATTAAAGCGAAGGAGTAAACTTTGGATATCTCGTAACGAACTTAACAATACGCGCATGGAGTGATGTCAACTGAGCCCGATCAACTTCTTGTGACGCTAAATTCATCATCCGTGTTTTTGCGACTCATTTTTACTTTAATCAGGGAGCTTTAGGCCAGCTATCAAGAAAGGTTCCGGTTCAAATAGTGTTTCGCAAGGTTGTATTTTAACGCGAGTAACGTGAATTTAGTTTTTCACAGTTGAATCTAAATTTCCTTCGATTGTTTTATGGTGTTCATTCAAAGTTAAACACATTTCAGGAAATCGTTCGGCCACTTTTTAAACGACAGATTTTCACTGAGGTTTTGTGTTCTATGCTACCTTCTATTGCAGAAGACTGAACTTGTATAAATGTGATGTAGTTCATTGCGCTACTAAACATATCTGTATTACTTCACTTTTACCATCCAAATTTTATAATTTTAATGCACCTTGTCCTTGATCTCACGTGAATTCTCCATTCTAGTCAGAGCTTCACCGCAAAACATATCATAATCCTGGGTCTCTAGTTTAAATGTCCCAAGGAAAAATCTGAAATTGCGTACCAACAATAGAATGATTTGCACATATGGAAATTCAAATCAGCAAGCCGTTTTGGCTTACCGAAATGGGAGAATTCTTCGATCACAGTGAATGCAATACGAGTCACTGAACCTTGAAGACAGGTTTAGATAATTTAGAATAAAGTGTTATCAAACTGAAATGTGACATTACAATCGAAAATAAACCACTAATAGTTTGAAGGCTGTTTCGGAAGTATGTGATTGAATAGATTTCAATGAAAATTGAATATACAGAAATATTTCCCCAAAGTTCCAACTTCTCGTATTCATTCGAAAACTTACTTTCGGATAAAGCGCAGCGGAAATCACATCACGCTCGTGGAACCGCTGGCCAAATTTTTCTTTCATGCTATCAGCCAATTGTTGGAAATCCAATGGCGGTAAGGTAGCACCAGGACGCTCGGTCGGAGCCGCTTGGCCGTGTGTGATCTGTTTAGAAGGTTCAAACTTAGTCGTTTAGTGGAAATAGTAGTTTGACCACTTCGCATCATATGTTTGGTATCATTCACATTCACTTCGAAATAAAATAAGAACACTATACAATGATCAGTTCGACTGGAGTGACTGCGATGAGATCAGTTTCTATTTCTGTATTCTAAAATGGTTTAACACTTCATGATCTTAAAGAAAACAACTATCATTTTCACAAACGGTGTAAACAAATAATCTGGGATTACTAGGTAAATATATGCAAAGAAAATATTTCCTAAATAAATTCAATCCGGAATGGAATAACGAATTAAGCCTTAAGAATTTAAAAAAATGCTTTTTATTTTTCCATATGAAAACCTACACAAATGTGGCTTATGAGGTTTGAGATTAAAATGTGCCATATAATAAACCTCATAATTTTCAATCACTAACCAGGTCCCTTGGAGTCAAGGAGCCAACGGTTTTCACCGATATCATTAGCGAGAACCAGTGAAAGTGATAATTTATCAATCGATTTGGTTATTATTCTTTAACAAATCTTCACGCGGCTTTTCCCGGAATGTATTTCAACACTTAGTTTACAAAAACTTGAGGAATAAACATATTTATCACAAAATGTGCAACTGTGGTGGGATTTAAACAGTCAAACATTGATTGAAAGCCGTGCGGCGTATACTATGATGTTGGATACCTCCAAGTCGTGCATTCAACGAAGCGTTATAAGAATTGTTTCATGTAAGATTTTGTGTTCACCACATATGGATTAGGAACAAAGTTTGTATGGCGCGTATACACTCTTATCTCTCACACCAACTTCACTCTCACTCCATATAATCATCGTTTGTTCTGTATTTACACATTGAAATGATCCGTTTCGAAATCATTTCGGCGCCAAAACTCTATTACAATAGCCATCCGTTCACGCCGATTAAGTTATGTGATATGAATAGGAAGCTTTTCTACGTCATGATCAAAATTACAGCTGTAAGGGAAAAAATGTGGGCGAAATTCTATTATTTGGCCTCTAAAAAACAGAACAAATTCATTTACGTTCGGTGCAGACGTAAAGTTATAGCATATTTATTAAAATGTAGCTACTTATGAGTAGCAATGAAAACAATTAACACAAGCTACGTATGGTAATAAAACCGGAATGTATTAGATGGATTCAAACTTAGAATTAACAGCTCATTTTAGAATGGATTTCATACCATTAATCTAATCAGACAGAATACTGCTTTGCTAGTTCAAAGACAGATTTTTAAATACTTTTCTGGGACATTTCAATCACAATAATAAATAAAATGAGGAATGAAATATTAGATGGATAGATTTATATTACGACACTCTAGATTACACAGTGTGGTTAATTATCATAATCACGAGGTAGATATTAAAAAATAACTAATAATTTTACAACACGACTATTAGGCTCATACGATAGAAACCGTTTAAGGAAATGAATTTATTTCGAACAGCAATAGGAACAGCAGCATTCAATTTAGAGCAACTGCATAAATATATCGAGTTTGCTGGATATACTCATAGTACAGCAGATGTGCTTTCACATTTCAATATTCGCTGGTTATTTCGTAGAATATGCAGCATATTATTGCATATAACTGACAGATTTTCCGCAATCTTATTTAACCTGTGGTCATCCATTATCAATTATTACTTAGAAATTTGAAGTATATTTGATATCACAAAACAAATGTCGATGCATAGATTGATTATGTAAAATGGAGTTCCAAATTGTGTTGCAAATTGTGCCACCAATTTTACCAAAGTACCTCCAAATTATCTTATCTAGCTCTATATGAAAAAAACGAGATCAAGACCAAATCAGTAACTTTAAAATTATGTCATTCTTATTAATATATCGAGAACCCAAAAGATCGGATTTCATGAAGTGATAGTGCTTTTACGGGGCCTTCAAATCGGTCGTGCATAAAATTAATTTCTCCACAGGTATTCCTCGCTTTTTTTCGTTAAATGTTAACGCTATCTGTGGGCTAAATGCATCATTTTTTCGTATCAACCGAAGTCAACTTTGGACGCACAATTCTGAAAGAACTACGATATACCGGGAATTATTGTGAAAGTTTTGTCCCAAAACTTTGGTTACGGCATTTTCTAATAATCGGGATAATATT